>VZTE01005461.1:0-41721 GCA_013397775.1 Eulacestoma nigropectus | reverse complement strand
TTTTCTTTTTCTTTTTCTTTTTCTTTTTCTTTTTCTTTTTCTTTTTCTTTTTCTTTTTCTTTTTCTTTTTCTTTTTCTTTTTCTTTTTCTTTTTCTTTTTTTCTTTTTCTTTTTCTTTTTCTTTTTCTTGTTTTTTCTCTTTGCCTCTTTTACTATTAAATAAAATACAACAATTTTTTGGCACCAACATCTAACCTCATTTGGTTTTAATCTCACTTTTGAGCATATTTTGAACCTTCTAAGTTCTTTCTGGTTTATGCACAGAGACTTAGTTTTCTTTGCTCTTCTGGGTTTAAATCAGATCATAACACCTGGGAAGGTCGCATTCCATGGGACTTTCACATGAGAGGTAGCTAAGGGGTGTCATAATCCATCAAATGTCTCTAAAGTGCCCCCCAGACTCATTCCTGAGGCCTTGGACCAGAGTACTGCACGTGATGCAAAGTGATGCAGCTGATCCTAAGTCTGGTGCAAGGGACGATGTGAAACTTGCCCCTGCCAGGGAGATACCTGGGCATTCCCACCTGGCCCAAATGTATATTAATAATTTGAACTTTATGCTTTTGGGGGGCACTCACCACCAAGAAGATCAGATGGAGAGGATCAATGAGAAGCCATTGAGATCCATGAAGTGGTAATATTTTCTACATAATATCTACAAAATAAAATATCCTGTGACAGACCATCCTATAGAGGTTCTGTTTTGTTAAGGATTTATAAGCAGATATGATTATAATTGTATCTATTAAAAAGCTTTCAGATTTTTTTTCAAATCTAGAACTAGAACTTTTGAAATAATATGAAAAAGATTCTGTGAGTATGTAGATTACATTAGCAAACATGCAATTAAGAAAACAGTAAATGTCAAAAGCCTGTACGTGATACTATTGCTCTGAATTTTATGCTTCACAATAAAACCTGAGGAGATATATTTCAATCATACTGTGTAGAGCTAACAGATGAGCTTGAGTTAGAAAGGTTACCTCTTCCCATAACCTTTAACAGCTTTTCTCAGGACAATTGTAGATGGTTTGAGCTGAGGTAGGAGAGTATTTAGCATGGACTTAAATTCCCAGTTTAGATCTGTTAAGTTCTTTAGAGATTTTACAAACACTGCAGTGTCTGAAAACCAGTCAAAGGACAACCATCAGTAAACTACCCTAGGTTTATTGTTGAAAGAGGCTGTGCTTGAAATGTTGCTATTTTCTCTCACAGAAAAGCCTACTTTGCATCTGCCACAACACTAAATGTGAATACTTCATATTTTCAACACAACATAAGAAAGCTTTAAATCTTTAAACTAAGGATAGTTAAAAAATAGACTTCAATCATGAACGCTAAACATTGACCAAAATATAAAAGGAATTGGCATTAAAATTCACTATTAGAGATAACTAACTTGGATCTGTTGAATTGCTTTGAACATAACCTGAGAATTTACCACTTCATGTAGACCATTATGCACTCAAGATAAAATCCAGCTTCTCTAACCCACAGTTGATATCCCTTCCTTTTTCTTTATTGCCTACATTCGCTTACTTTTTTTGTGTAACTAGTGGATCTCAATGTTAGATGATAATATACTGGCAAATTTTGCTTACTATGATCTTCAGCACGCCTGTAAAAAGTAACACGAAACAATGACTCAAAAGTGTGAAATAATGATTCTCCCTATTCTGAGTTTGGGCATGTGTGCATATTAAAAAAAGTAATGCTGTATACCAAGTTTGTTTTCAATTTCATTTTTTTTTTATTTTGGTGGATTTTAGTGGTCTAGGCATAATGGAATACCAGCTGATTTTTTCTATCTCAAGGGAACATTATTTTTCTCACTACAGAGCGTATCGCTACAGTTTGAATAAATGTATTTATGTAACAAACAGGAATATACTGATCGTCCCATGGTGTTTGATTTGACACTGCTGATCACTTACATGCTTGCAGGTCATCTTGCCACATGCTTCTGTAAATGTTTTGCAAGTTAATTATCTTAATGACCGCGTATCTGCTGGAAAGCAGACAGTACTGGGAAATCAAATGACATTATGTAAGTGGACTCTAAAATTTGCTTGGCCATTCTAAAGTGCTGAAAATTTTATAAAAAGCATTTTTGAAGCATCTCACAACTTCTCCTGTCACAAATACAAATCATGGAGCTCTCTGTGTGTAGCAGGTCCAATTGCCTCAGTAACAGCATCACCCCACTTCCTCAACAGAAATGCCAAGTATCTGTGCTTGAGGCACTGAGGTCTCTCTGCAGTTTCTGTTAAGTCATAGCTTTCCCAGGGAAGAATGTCAGCTTATTTAACGAGTCTGGGGATGAATTATATACAGAGAAATTTGGCTGAGGTTTCAGTTCTCTTCAAGTCTTTTTAAATATGCTCCTTCTTGAAAAAAGAGTGATTAAGTCAATTGTCATCTACTATGCAGTCCTAAAATTTTAGAGACAGACAGGTGATCAAACACCATATAGAAGTAAAACGTTTTACTAAATCTGTAAATTGTATCATATGTTAAAAGGGGAAAAAAAAAAAAAGGCATTGAATACACTGTGGGCTATAAAGATGCAAATGAAAGAATGTTCAAGTGTTCTTGAAGCCTGCAAGGGATGCTAAGAAACTTCATGTTATTATGCACACATAAAATAGATTTTCGGTTTTAATTAGTGATTTTGTGGCTTGCTAGCATCACTAGGAAGCATATTTCAGTGATCTATGTCACCCTAAGGCAAGAGTCATTTTGAACAGCAGGGGCAATCCCAGAAGCACAGCTAATCAATTGGAAAACAGCCACTCTTGTCTTTAAAATTGCTTTATAAGGATAATTAAGACAAATTTCTGGCTCTAAACAATTTATTTGGAGGTTTTTTGGGGTTTTGGTTCCTTGTTTTCTTTTTTTTCCTTTTGTTCACTGCTTATTATTTTCTTTAACACAAAAATATTGATAAATACAAACCACAAAACATTAATGAGTTTCATTACAAGGTATTTGATAACACTGAGGTACTAAGAGCAAAATGAAAGCCAATCTGGAAACAAACAAAATCCAAAAACTAACCAAGCCAAACCAAACTAACTGGTAAACCGTTACAAGATTCTTCTGCCAGAAGCCAGTGATTAAATGCTTATTTTATCTGCCCACCTATGTAGAGGTATGAAGGTGTTACAGACACAAAAAAAAAAAATTGAAAGTAAAAATTCAATTTTCAAGGAAAACTTTTTGGTTTTATTTAACCCTCCCTCAGAAAAATCCTAAATATTGTTGACAGTTTATATTACTGTGAAGGAAAACATTTTGAAATAAAAAATATTTCAACATATCTCAAAGTGAATTTCCTTCATCAGTTGTCTGTTATGTACTCTTTCAGAAAAAGTATTGTAACTAGCACTAAATTAATAGTGCATCAGAATGAAATCTAATATGATGACTCAGAAAGAAAAGGAGAAATATAGAATTTAAAGACCAATTCTGAGAACATTTCATTATTTATTGGAAATGTCGAGGAATTTACTTGTTTTTCTAGGTAATGTGAAAGCCATGGGTGATTGAAAGCAACTATGACACCCAGCCATATTTGAAGTAACATCTTATAATAGCCCGTATTTAGAGCAGGTATCCTAAACATATGTAGTGTATTTTAAAACCAATGTTCATTTCAAAATCCTGTTTGAAAACTGTTTGAATTCAAAATACATTTTACAAGAACAAGTAGAAAATGGAGTTTTGTAAGCAGCCTTTTCTTACCAGGCTAAATTAAATTTCTTTTAAATTAGATGAGCAATTGGATTAGAGAGGTCTGCGCAAAAACGTAACCAACGCTTTATGGAGAGATTTTATAAGGCTAGCTAAAATTATTCATTCCACTGTCAGACTTTATACTGTTGTTTCCAGCAACAGAAATTTCTTCATGGACAGAGAAAAAGGGAACAAACCACTCACAGACTTTTTTGGATCTTCCTAGCATATCTCTCAGTATAAGTCTCATAAGATGAGAGGAACAACAAGGCAAACTTGAAAAGTGGTTATTTCAATATGCTTCCAGTGAAGTTTGCACTTATTAGGACTTCAAGAGATTCCTAATTCAGATTTTGTTCTGGATTAACCTTAAAAGTAGGGCAGCTGTCCCAGGACACAGTTTATATTCTTTCTTGATAGAGGAATCAAGGGTTCACTGATAGGAACAATCAGTCTACCCCCTAAGTCTAAGTGAATTACCAAAATAACCAAATAACACAAGAAACAAATGCCTTTTTTTCTTTTTTTAATAAAACGTAGAGGATATTGCAAGATATTTGTCAGAGGAGGAGTGTTATCCTGACACCTGGATAACTCTCTTGCAGCATTCTTATTTGCCACCAGACTATTACCTGTTCTAGAGAGTCTGGTATATGTATGTAGTTAAGAACATTTTTGTGCAAGAGACTGTATTTTCTGAATGTCATTTCAAGTGCCTAACATTTTGCACACACTGCACGATGAACCTGTGGGCTTAACAGGAGGATTTCTGACTTCTCACTTGAGTCTAGGCATTTCAAATCAAGAAGTTCTAGTCTCCAAATTGTAGTTAATCTTCTGCAGTTCATACTCAGATAGTACAGCTGAGACTGACACGCTAACCTAATTCTTAAAGTAGAAATACTGAACTGACAAAAATTTCTGACTGCTGAAGTATACCAGAAATAATCAACAAGATTTAATCAGCGAAAGTATTGCATTTAGTAATTATTTACCTCATGATTCTGTTCCAACAACTTGCTTTTAATATATTTTATACATACACATATATCACCATGAATTATTCATCAAAATACTGTCAACACTGGAGGGAAAATAGAAAAAGGAAATAAAATAATTAATGTGATGAACTCAAGACCAGTTCAAGCCTATAGAAATGTAAAACCTCATTTAGTTACTTCTGGTATAGGAGAATATACTGCCATTTTCTTAGAAAATTCAGATAGATTTTATTCAAAGACAAACTGTTAGGAAAATTATAAGTCTAGCAGAACAGGATTATTTTTCTTTCTGTGTCATTACAGAAGCCCTTAATTATTTGCATATTTAATCCCAAAGAACAGCTTTCTGGCACATGCTTTCTGGCACACAGTAAAATGAGGGGTCTCTCAAGTTGGTGTTGTGCAAAATGGATTAACAATTGAAGAACTTCTGTTATAATATTTATAAACAAATGTTAAGTTGAGGAGAGAATAAGCTATGCACCAGGATGAGATGGCATGCATTATTAAACAGGAGCATACAGAGACAGAATATATTAACATACTCTCCAACTTTTATGAGACTTACTCTACTAACAGTTTTTTAGGGTTTCAGCAGGTGGTTATCCTAGAAAAGGGTGAATATTTAATACAAAAATATTTTAAGGAACATTAAATAAAAGATATGCTTTCTACCAAAAAAAAAGTATTGCAATCATGAGTTGTATCCTTTGCCTGGGAGATTACAGCATTTTTGCCCATAAAAAGTATCAAGAGCTATTACAGATTGGATTATATGAACTAGTTTGAATTAAACACATAAAAGCTAGCATATGCTACAATTTATGGAAAGGATCAACATGCTTTTCCTTTGGTGACCAACATCAGACTACTTAAAATAGTTAGGCAGGCACCATCTATTCAGCATTTTTTTTTTCAACTTCACAGCTAACTCCTAGAGTAATTAATGTGTTGCATTTATGGATGCCACACTGAAGTGTCTGATCAATAATTAAAGCCATAATTTCAAAAGCCATAAATGCACTCTTCAAACACAGTTTCTCTAAGTTAAGGAATTTTCCAGCTGCTGAGTGACAGTGGGATACTACAAATAATTTACTTATAAAATCCACTGCTGCGTCTTGTAGCCAACATAAATTTGCAGAAGAAGAAAGGATGTTGATTTTGTTTACTCACTCCATTAACTTCTCTTTTACAAGTAATATTCTTTTCCAGTAAATATCCCTTGATACTTCATTTAAAGTCTAAAGGAACCTCTCTGCCTTAAACTATTCCATTACACATCATGGAAACTTTAGTCCTAGCATTTGTATGTCTTGTCACAAAAAGAAAAAAAACCTCTTTCAATTATAGAACTTTTCTTGAGGTAAAGACTTATTTACTGGTCAAGAGATGTACGTCACTGCAGAGTGAAAAGACGAAGGCATGATTTTGGCTAGCTGCTTACTATGCTCATTGTTGGGCTAACAAGCCTCAAACTGTGCAAAACACATTTTTTATTTTGAAGGTCAAATTACGACACTGGGATACTGTCTCAATCTGAAGTTTAAAAAGCAATACTAGGTAGCAGTTAGAAATTATGCCATTAAAGACACTTGCTCCTGTTTTTTCCTAAAAGGAAATTCACAAACCTATTTTGTATTTGAGAAGGGCTATTTGGAAAATAAAACAGAGGTGAAGTACAAAAAAGACTGTTGTCTCAGTACTTCATTATTTGCATCGTGTAATTCTGAGTACTCCAGTAGAACAATCTCAGCTTTTCACAACAGCAAAAGAAAAAATTAAATATTTATGAGGCTAATTAGAACATGAGTTATAGGGCATAAGTCATTACTAAGAGGTAGAGACAAGAAGCAACATCTCCTCTGGGAACTCTCTTTAGGCGTATCTATTACATCTCTGGCACTCTCAGGGTCAGGACTTCAAGCTATAGCATGTTTACTAAACATCTTAAATGTTAGGTCACCACATTCTAATCTGGTGTATGTAGGGTTTTATTCCATCTGTATACTATTTTAAAATATTACTATTGAAAACCCCAAAACAACAAAAATCCCACCATATTTCTCTCTAGACTTTTATTTCAAACTTGCTTCATCACATCCAGTTGTGTTTTTTCTCATTATCTTTTCGTATATAAGAAAACTACTAATTAAAAGCAACAAAAAGTCATCACCACACAGCAAAAAAATTTACAGAGCAAATTCTTTTTATCAGATATTGCTGCTACTGGAAAAGAGAGGGGGAAAAAGTTGCTAAATGCATGTAAAGGTACATAAAGGTATTCATTTATACCCCACTATTTAATCTGTTTTTTCCTTAGCTCTCCTTGAAAAAATTAATAAGTTCATCTTAAATCTGCCAAGAAAATATAATAAATTTTTCTGGTAAAAAATCCCACAAAAACCCCAAAACAATACAAACCCCAAGTCATCTTAGTTTCTTGGTTTACCAGAAGGATATCAGTGTGCACATTAGAATCTATTTTATACTTTTAACAAAATTTTAAAAGGAGTAAGAAAATTAAGTCACGGTTGCAATATTTAGGAAGCATAACAATACCTGTGATTTTTGTTAGATTTTTAATACTTTTTGGCCAACTATTGTTCACCTATTAAAACCCATGCATACAATTTTTAACTTTTTTTTTTGGTGAAGATTTCAAGCATTTCTCTTCTCAAAGTACACAAAACTGGAAATCAGAAGGCAATTCCAACACCAGCCATCTTTCAAGTACACATCACTGAGAACTTGGTACTCAATTGGCAGCAGAATAGTTCTTTTTTCAAGGCTTACTCCAAGTTCCTCCATAATTAGAACAGGGATTTGGATCAGATCAAGGGAAAATCCCAGCCTGAGAAAGAAATATGTTATTGTTACTGTAAGGATAACTAAATTTTCATGTGAGGCACTGGAATAGGTTACCCAGAGAAGCTGAGGATGCCCTGTCTCCGGAAGCGTACAAGGCCAGTTTGGATGGGGCTCTGAGTGACCTGGTCTGGTAGAAGATGTCCCTGTCAATGGTCAGGCAATTGAACTAGATATCCTTAAGGTCTCTTCCAACCCTAACTGTTCTATGATTCTGTGGAAAAAAGTATATCAGCCCAACTCTGAAATATTTTGCTCTACTTGCTCTGCCAGCCAATGAACTATCAAGCAATGTAGAACACCTTACGAGTTGCCTTGGGCTCTAATTTGTTTATGCATTGCTGCTACTCTCCTGGGGCATTGGAGGGCACTGACTGTTATTCAAGCCGTAACATTTTAGAACAAGAAATTACTTTTTAAATGAAAACTATATTTCCCAATTTAAAAGAAGATTTTTTCTTGCTCAGGTAAATCATACGTGGTGAAACATAGACACACAAAAATCCTGTTTTGTTACTGTTAACTAGAAATCATTAAGAATTTTTAAATGAAAGTAAACAAAGTAAGAGATTACATGGTCAAGGTATAAGATTTTTAGCTTCTGGAAGTATAAAGATATGTATATGAAATGCACACGAATACTGGAGAAATAAATGTTAAAAACACAACTACTTCTATTTACAAAAAGAAAAGACATAACTGTTGGTGACTCTGGGGGAAACACAAAATGTTTTGTGCCTGGGTAAGGCCTGGGTCATGACTCTTGAATGAGAGTTGCTTAACAGTTGTAGTGTGCAGATAACTGATCAAAAGCACTTTCAATACCTGGGGGAAGTAGGCAGAAAAACCCTAAGGGACTATGAGTTTTGCTTTGTTTTGTTTATTTACTGCCACCACTGTCACTACTGCTCTGAAACTGATTGGACCATTATACAGGCTTGTTATATAATACACCAAAGACTGGACTTCTACTATTTAGGCTTCTGGTAGCAAGAATTTTCAATATATGTGCACTGTTTCTTTATACATTTCCATCAAGTATGTATGTGCATGTTCTGCCTCTTTATTTAATGCAGAGTTTGTACAGTGTTTGGGACTTAATTCTGTGGGTTTGTGCAACACAGAACAGTCTTATCTTGCTCTCCAATTAGATCTTCCAAAGTGATACACGGAATAATAAGAGCAATTTGTCACACAATATCTCTCACTCAAATTTTTTTTTGGTAGACAATTAATTCTTACTCTCAACAACATCTTCAGTTTTTTTAAATCCAAGAGTAAATATCAACAGAAAACCACCTAACAGTAAAGAAGCAATTAAAACAGATTCATATCTGTGAATTTCTTGCATTTTCTAGGATGTAAAGGGGAAACTAAAAACTAAAAATTATAAAAAAAGATGAAATAACTAAAAAAAAAAAAAAAGTACTGAATTAAAAAATAGCTTACCAGTTCTGATGTTCTTAAAAATCTGTTAGGTCCATTGTCTCCTTTCTCCTTTGATTTCAGCCTCATTTTACATGCAGAGAGATTGCCAGATGATACCAAAAGAAAAGAAAATCTGAATAAATAGAGCATTGGAAGACATGATGAGCTATCAATACCCTTGATTTTAGTCACGGAGAGAAGGAAAGTAAAGAGAAAAATCAGAGCATTACTATAATATTGCAGTCCAAACAATATGAATTTTCTGAAACTTATTAGAGATACCAGTGCATGAACTAGGTTTAGTTTCAGCATCCTTTTCTTTGGCCTTTAGCAGGAAAATGCAAAGGTTGTCTACTTTTTTTGTGGGCAATTGAATAATTTCACTATTCTGATGAATAAAGATGGTAAATTTATTAATTTTTTTGTTTTCTTTTTTTTTCTTTCTTTCTTTTTTAGCCAGGCTCCCTGCATCTTTACTCATTAGCTGTGTTGATTTTCATCGCTTTGCCAATTTTAGTTTCATAGGAGCTGAAAACTGACAGGGGGGTAAGAAGCATGGCAAGCAACACAACTCACTCCCTTCTGCAAAGAAAACACTTTATTAAACATTAACTAAGAACATGTAGCAAGATAAGCTCGCGAAACCAGCGGCAAGGCAGAGTCCCGAAGGGGCGCACACATAACGCCAGGTGCTCTCCCTCGCCAGCGCAAACAGGGCAGAGGACCCTGGGCTGGGCTCCCAGTCCGTTTTTATGTCCCAATCCCTAATGTCCATTGGTCAGTTTTGGATCCTCCACGCCCTTGGTCCATTTCTCTTACTGTGGTTGGCTCGTTTCCAGGGTTCATTCTCATCCAGTCATTCCCCAGGGCATCGTCTGATTGGCCCTTTTCTCTTCCAGTCCCTGCTTCCGATGACATGACTCTCGTCGCCTGGACCCACTAGAAACCCCCTTTTGCACTACGAAGTTACACCTGGTACACTGTGGCCAACGCAATAACCCCAAAATGATTAACATGGGAAACTTCAACATGCAGAACATTGACATGGGGAACATTAACATTGAAAGCACTACTCCCCTGTTAACTCCCAAGAACCCCAACTTCATCCATAGCAAAAATCAAACACAGTTTCTTCATGTTGTCTTACAAACAGCTTGTTTTATTTCTTCTGTTTTCCTCCTAGGTGTATTTCATTCGCAACTTGATCTCCAGTCTCCCTGAATGCCTAGAGCACCTGTTGCTGATTTATTATCTCACAGGGGCCTGCTAGCAGCTGTTCTTTCTTTTTGCTTATAGTCTCTGAGAGGTGCCAGTGCATTTGGGCTATGCAGGCAGCCTGATGGGTGTACACATTAAACAGTATAACTTAAAATAAAAGGGGCACATCCTAGGGCAGGGGCAGGGGGAGGAGGGAGGGAAAGAACCAAAAAAGAAGCTTAATTTCTAGGTTTAATGCAAGAAGTATTCATTTTATCCAAGGCAAGCCCAAGTATTTTACTACCTGGGTAAATACATCTAATTAATGACATTTATTTGACACAGGTAACCTATTATATTGGTTTCTTAACTAGTGTGCTTTGAGCTGCTTTTCTAGCAGTTCTGAAACATTTAACCATCTCTTTCATGTTTTCCTGTTGTGCTTTCTGCAGCAGCCTGTGTTTCTTTGGCTGGATGCTGTATCCAGAATAACCTGTTCTTGCATTGTATATGTTACACACAACATTGGTATGTGTGGATGTATATCAAGGGTATATCTAGCAAAATGCAGATATGTGCAGTTGCAATAAATGGTCTTCTTCATGTTCTTTATGGTTATTTCACATTTATTTCTGTCTCTGAATCTTCTTAGTGAGTTATATTGCGTATTCAAGAGGGGTTTTATTTTGGCTTTTATTGTGAGTTGTGTTGCAGTGCTTCATCTACCCCATAAAAATACAAGTTCTCAGACTTTTTGAGTCACTAGTTTGTATTAGAGATAAAAAATCCAGACCATATAAACTAAGAGATTAGTTCTTGTCAGGTAATATACAGTAAAAATTTGGTGAAGGGCTCAACTGACTAATAATGTCCAGAGGCTAGGAACATGCCCCTGCAATGTTAGTACTGTCAGTTCACATGTCAGGACACTCATGGTAAAGAAATTATTCTGCTTAAGTCCCTATGTAAGAGTAAAACATAATTCAAATACTCTCACTGATGAATGGATAGTTATTAATTATTTTCTCTTTCAAGATTATTGAAAGTTGTGTTTACAAAATTGGATAAGAGTCACACTCCAGGAAAAACCCAGAACTGTAGATTCTTAAACAATACAAGCTTTTCTGAATTAAGCTTGCCTTTCAGCAATTCTTTCAGTTAACTTGATCGATTCATATGTTCAAAAAATACAGTTTGAGAAGATTTGGGAAAGATCAGAAAAAATTCAAATTAACATACAGACCTGACTGTTTCATATATGGCAAATGGCTTAAAAATTGTAAGATTTTTTCTAAGCTCCTTACAACTTTCAGGCTTTACACATATATACCATGCTACCACCATTTCACCACCAAAAAATGTAATTGCAAGACTACCTACAATTTCAACAGCACTACTGTTCTAGAAAAACTACTGTAAGTCCACACAGTTTTTGTCCAAATAATCTAAATGCAAAAATAATAAGTCAGTAATAAGTTTTATATAGCATTGTTTGCTCTTTCTGGAAGAAACAACTCTTTTTATACAGTGCAAACATGTACATAGGAAATAAATATAGGGAGATTTGACACTAACTCTGCCTTAGGAACAAGTGCTCATAAAAAAGAGTAGAATCTAACTATAGAAAGATAGGTAAATCTTCTAAAGCCAGTGGGTTAAAAAAAAAAAAAAAAAAAAAAAAAAGAAAAAACAAACTTGGAAAAGATTAACTCTATATGGCTAACATCTATATAAACATGTAGTGTCAATTTTACTGCTGTCTTGCCATTAGATAAAAGAATAAAACAGGACAGATATGATACTGGAAGATGTTTAGTAATATCCGTTGTGTTGCTGTGTGTTCTTGTCGGAGTTAATCTGAAAAGCTTCCTCCTTGGCAGAGGTCAAGGAGTGAACAATACCCCAGAAGTCTTATCTAAATTGAGTATTAGCTCCATTTTCATGAAGTCACTTTATTACTTTCTGTTAGCTCAGCATGAAGAATAGTGTTAATCTTGCTAGTCTCCTTATCAGATAGCAACAAGATAGTGTCATCATCATACAAGTAAATAAAAGATTTATCAAGCTGAGAAAGAGGGATTATATGCAGACCTAAAAATGTAATAAACATTTGAGCAACTCCAGTGCTGGTTGTGGCATTTGAGGAAAAAAACCCCAAAAGCCAAACACCACCACCGCTCCCCCCCCCAAAAAAAAACCCACCCACAAACAAAACAAAATAAAACAAACAAAAAAAATTTAAAACCCCAGCAACATTTGTGGTTTTAAATTGTTGCTTTCTTTAGGTAAAAAAGATTGCAATCATGACAATGCTAGGTTATTAATAACAAACACAGAGATCTGCTATCACTGGTATTGTACTGAACTTATGTATGTGAAATAGGTTCTCTGAGTTGAACATCAGTCTTATATTTCAACACCTTATCTGAGGAGGAAAGTATTTTATTTGTAAAATGATAGAAAACCCATCCCTATATGATCAGGGGCCATTGCATAAAAATGGTGAGAGAAAAGACAAAAATCCATCTGTGACTCTTGCCTCTAAGAGAAAGGTAAATGTTATTAAGTCATAATTCCAAGGAAATTAAAAAGTGAGATTCTTATAATGTGGTTACTGCAGACCTTTTTTTCACTCTCAGACTTTGGCCAGTCAGACTCATTAGGAACAGCAAGACAAAATTGAATGCCTTTCTAACCCACATCAACTTCTCTTGGTGAATATTAAAAAAAAAAAGAAAAAAAATAATCCATCCCTATCAGCTATCTGAGAGACAATGTACAACAAAACACGATTGCTATTCAGAACTTAAGACATTTTTGCTTTGTTTGATGTAACAATGAATAATAATGTGTATAGTTACAGAGGGCTGTCAGAGGAACCAAAATTTTTAAGATAATCACTTTAACAATTTCAAATACAGTGCAGAGGCTATTTAACCATACAGTAGCTCTTTAATTTTGATGCTTTCATTTTTAAGGAGTTTATAATTGCATAAATTATATGAAAGAAACTTGAATCCTGTAGGAATTTTGGTAAAATAGTAAATTTATAAATTCCACTGGTAATGTGGCAGCTTCCAAGTCAATGATTTGTTTCAAGAAAGCAAATCCTATATCATACTGCAAGATAACACTGACACTTATTGATTCAACACTTACTAATTTCTAAGTAGTGTTGGAAAATACTAGTGATAGATCTAAGTGAGAGGCAAGCATCTAGTTTCAAAACTATGCCGTGATTTTAAAAGATATTAAACCAAATTTTGATTAATTTTGTTTGTTTTCTTTATGGTTTTGGGGGTTTTTTTGTGTTTAATTCATTTGGTTGAGTTTAGGAGGGTTTTTTTTTGGTTTTGGGGTTGTTTTGTGTTGTTTGGGATTGTTTTGTTTTAGTTCGTTTGACTTTTTTGTGGATTTTGGGGTTTTTTTTTTGTTTGTTTGGGTTTTTTTTGTTTGGGTTGTTGGGGTTTTTTTTCTGTTTTTCTTTTGTACAGTGATTCCTTGTGTTAAAATATAGAGACATTTTGCTTCCAGAGTTAATACAAGACTTTGAAGTGGAACTCAGTTCTGGAGCAGAGGAATCCAATGGCCGTTCAGATAAATAAGGATACCCCTCTTCGAGATAGACTGCTGATTCAGAAGAGTACAGGCTCAAATCATGTCTTAAAATCCTGTGAAAGAATTTCATATATCCTAGGATACTTAAAACAGTATTGCATGCACATGTTTACAGAAATGGATTGCCTCCCAGTAATGTACCCTGAACAGATTCTTATATCTCTATGGAATTGCTGAATAGTTTTGCTGACATTTGCTGTGCTACTAGGAGAGTAAAATAATCATCAGTGTAAGAATATTAGCCCTATAATCTTATTTTACGTATCTTCCATACATATGAATATCCAATTAGTTGGATTATTTTTAATTCCAGTATCAGAATTATAAATTGGCTAATGCAAAGTTATTGTATTAATTAAATTATATTTAAATTAGTATTTTTTTCATATAACTAGTTAAAATAAATGAAATAAAATTTAAAGTTGTAATTAAAAAGTCTAAAATATAATTAAAGTATCTGTTAAAAACAGCATGAGGGCTAAATGTTTTCTAGGAAGTAATTAACGATGATGCTGAAGTACAGAAGTCCCTTTCTTTAAGTATCTTATTTAACTTTTGGAAATGAGAATAATCAAGTCCTAACCAAAGGATACTGCCAGGTATTTAACTTAAAGCATGTTCTTTTGCTATTGTTGGAATATGTAACACACATTTTTTTACAAAGACTGGCATCACTAATTTGTATTTTATTGGAATATAAACTGTAAAATCTCTATGTCTTCCTTCGGTCTAAAAAACATGATTGCTGATTCCAGTCAAAAGAAACAACTGTTCTGGAAATGTAATTCAGCATGCTGCTTTAAATTTCTTCATCATTTCAGTCAGCATCTAGCCAAACTGGGAGGAGAAACAGATGTTATTCAAATTGGTTTTACAGAGATCATGCAAAAGTTTACCTGGGGAGTAAATGAAAATTACTATAGAATCTGGCATTATATTTTTATTGATAAGGAAAGCAGGTCAACGAGCCTTGAGCAGCAAATGTTGCATGTTAATAAGATCTTCTCTAACACATAAGAATTTCAAGGCCCCAGCATTTAGGAAAGAACCAGTTTTTAGTCTGAAATGCAGATTTTAACAGTGCAGTGGAAATACAAGAGCTTACACTTTGTAAAAAATCCAAAACCAAACCAGATAAACATGGTTTTTTCAAAGTAACCAAACATACATTATTACTCTCCAAAAACATAAGGTCTCAGGAGTCTTATGTAGTCCAGCAGCATGTGTAATGGATGAATTTTCAGCTACTTCCTGCCTGATAAAATTATTGGTCCATTAATTTCATTCATGTAGTGCACCCAACTAAAAAAACATAGGGACATTTACTGTAGGCTGTCATATGCTATTGTTGTAAAGGGGAAAGTTCAATTTAAACTTATTTTCCAGTACAAGTCCTTCCCAAGGGATGCAACTTGAGAAATTGTATAAAGGGGGTTAAGTCAATACCAGCTTGACTAAAACTGCTCTTGCCATTTGTTTATCATAGTCCTTTCAGCAGCTGTTTTGCACTCTTCTATTGACTAAAGGATATTAATATTGCTTGACAACTGCCTGGTGTATGAAATAAATGTTTATCTCATTTTTTTGCCTGACAGCTGCTGATTCATCCATGCTAACATGTTTATGGAACAGCCATCCTGTATTTAAAAGGTGGATATCTTCCACTCTACTTTTGGTGGGAGAATATTGAACAGTGAAGAAAGGCAGCCAGCAGAAGTTAATGACACAGCCATATAAACAACACTTACAATTTTAGTAACCTACACATCAATCACCTTTCAAAGATGACTTTTCTTCTGACTAAAGAGCCCTGCAGGTAAGTAGGTAAGATATATTGCCAAAATACAACTTGAGTAAGAATTAGCTTGCTAGGTTACCTTATATCATTATCTATGATTGTATTGCTGTTTTGAAAAACTTCTGTTTATCTGTTCTATTGAAAAAAAGTATTGTATAAGCACCATATGTCAAAGAAGATAAGCTATTTTAAAAAATTATTTGTGGATGAGGACATCTTCACCTGAATGGTTAGAAGTTGTATTTATGCATGCAGAAAAACAAGGGTTAAAAGTAAAATTGGAGCAGTAAAAGAAGAATTTTAAATCTGCTTGTAGCTTACACAGCCTTCTTGTTTTCTACCATACAACAAAAAAGAAAAATATGTACATTTCACATTTATTTTAAGTGTTTTATTTAAAAACAATTTAATATTTATTCAGAATAAAACTGTTGTACAACAGATTCTTGAGCAGGATTATTTACTTTGCTTCTAAACTAAAAGTTTCTGATGCTTTTACATTGCCCAACTGTGGTGTTTTGATTTTGGCTGGCCACCAGGTGCCCACCAAACTGTGCTCTCACGTGCCCTTCCCAGAAGAACAAAGGGAAAGAAAGCAAGGTGAAAAAAACGCGTGGGTAAAAGAAAAAGGAAGTTTATTTAAAACCAAAATAAAAGAAAAACCTCAAACAAAAAACAAAACAACCGAACCCTGCTGTCTTATGAGAGTGGAAATGTTGGAAAGACAGCCTTGAGGCTGTGCCAGAACTGCTCAGTAGCCAAAACACTCGTGTGTTATCAGCCTGTTTCTAGCTACCAATGCAAAGCACAGACCTGTGAGGGTTGCTATGAGAAAAATTAGTTCCATTCCAGCCAGACCAGTTAGCAAAGTGTAGCTTAAATTGGCAACAAAGAATTCTCTTTGTCCCTTTTGTGCTTTCATCCCATCTTATTTCTCTTCATATCCTAGTATTTCCAATGAGAACTTCAGTTTGAATTACAGGGAAGGTTCAGTGGATTTATATAAAGTAAATATGCTAAATATTACAACTTTCATCTCAAGTTCAATAGCAATTGTAAATCTTTTATCTTTAATTATGTCTCAGACCCGATATAGTTTTTAATTCTCTTTGCTCTTCAGGCTTAAAATATGTAAGAAATGTTGAAATACAAAGAAGACATGAGGATCTAAGGTCTTAGCATTAATTCTTAACATTAACTAAATACCCTCAAAATAAGACAAAATGAATATAGTAACTCCATATTTCAGGAATAAACTATACTACATAACCCAAACCAAACTACATAAATGAAAATGCTTCAAAGCTCCACGAATATTACACCATCAGCAACATAAGAAGCGTTTTTCCCTGCTAAAAATTCTGAAATTCAAAGTAAGGTTTTAGATAATTAGATAAATTTATGTTTATCTAAGTGAAATATATTTTTTTTTTGGCAAAAATGAAATCTATTTGCAAGTTCTGATAAGGAAAAGGTAAAATCAAGTAGGTGTATTGATACTACTGGTGGTACTACTTAAAGAGGAGATGGAAAGGTTGAGGAGTGTCGGCGTATGTGTAGGAGAATGCCTGGCAGAGCAGGCAATCCAGTATCTAGAAACAGTATCCAGAAAAACTGCTTCAAAGTAAGCATAGATTTGAACTTTACTCCTAGTATTACAAATATCTAATTCAAGATTCACTGTATATATTCTAGGTCTACGTGTGTGAAGATCGTTCTATAGACAAGAGAATGCTGACCTCCTCTTCCTGCAGTTTGTGAATGTAGGGTACTAAGGGTAAAACTGCTCTTATTAAAAATGGGACTGAATTCTGTCAAGGGCCAGAGATAAATCAGCTAAATTGTTGGATTTATTACTGCTCAATAACTACTGGATTATTTGAGATTATGATGTAAACATAATTAAGGAAATTATTACTGAGGTATGAATTAATGCCTCACATTTCTCCATTTGAAACCTCTTAATGAAGCCAAATTCATTTTTCTGTCCTATAGAAAGCAATATTAGCAACCAAAAACTTCAGTGATCA
The DNA here is from genome assembly GCA_013397775.1 of Eulacestoma nigropectus. Classification (NCBI taxonomy): domain Eukaryota; kingdom Metazoa; phylum Chordata; class Aves; order Passeriformes; genus Eulacestoma; species Eulacestoma nigropectus. The sequence continues at coordinate 24,046 of VZTE01005461.1, read as the reverse complement.
GGACTCAAGCACCTTTCACCATTTCAGTAATAATTTTTTTTTTGGAAGTTTCTAGACCATTTCCATCGATAACACCCGCTTCATATACGAGTTTAAGTTTCACTACTATTGTAACCTCTTACAAATCCCTTATAAAAATTAAACACTTACAGGCAATGTTGGTCCTGCTCATCTAGGAAACCTTTCTAATTTTCTTTAGAAAGCCAGGCTTTGGTCATGGTGCTGGTGAAGAAAGGTTTGAGAAACCCAAGATTAGCAGGACTATTTTACAGGAAGGAAAGCTGAGCTGCCAACCATAAAACATACAACAGTCATAGGATGTGAATAATACAAAAATAATGCAGTCTTGGGATTGACACAGAAAAGATGTTACGTTCTTTACTGTGAATCTTCTATCTCTCTTTTCTCTTCAAATTCTGCTATCTCCCCAGGATGTAGCTGTAAACCAGTGCACAACACTGCAGCCTTACTGGCTTTAGAATTACAGTAAGAGGCATGGGAGAGAACCATAAAGCAGACAGCTAAGTCAGGTATGAGTTGTTATATGTCTTACTTTCAAATTTTTTTTTTAATTTTCTTTCTTTCCACTATCTAACATTATAAACTCATCTCAATAAATTCTATGAAAAAAGAATGCTGGAAAATACTTCATGACAGCAAAGCCAAAGTTTATTCCATATTTAAGGGGACATCACCACTTTTATTACAAAGCCCTATAGATTACAAAAATAATCCATGCTGACTAACACTTCTGGGGCATAATTTGTCTTTTTCCTTTGCCTCAGACATATGTAAAAAAATTTAACAAATTCTCAGCTAACTTCCATCTTATTTTGCCATGCTTACTTATGTGTAGTGCCACTTGTAACATAATGCCTCTTCCAGAACCATGATTACTTTACAGTTTCAATTTTTGTGAGCTTTTTCTGCATGTTTAGTTTCAATAAACAGTCAATGAGCTGCCTAGAATTGCATGATCAGCCACAGAAATTTACAGTACAACCTTTTTCTTGCTTTTCATCTTTCAACAAAGAGTAGATGTAAAAACATGTAAGTATTTGTAAAAACACCAAGGGCAATTTCAAATTTTTTATAAACTACTAAAATCTGAATCTAACCCAAACTTATTTGGCAAATTACATTGCCAGTAGTTGATTATACATAGAAAAACATCAAAATTCAAGTGCTCTGAATAAGACATTATTCCAGGGAAATCTCTGAGGTAAAAAAAAAAAATCTTTAAACTTATTATTTACAGTTACTACTCCAAATTTATAATTTCTCAAGGTAAAAACCTTAGCAGCAGTGTATGTGAAAATCATTTTGCACCTTTAAAAGCTTCATCTGTTTGTGTACATACATAGGACAGCAAGAAAGAGGTGTCTGAATAAAATTTGTCTTGATGCATGTGCAGCTGGATATTAGACTTCTGCATAACTACGTATTTAGTAAAGATTTTTTCTTCTACAGAGAAGCATTAACAATGCCAACACAATCTGACCTAGCAAACACCTTGCATTCAATTGACTAAATATGTGCATTCGTTTTAGATTATGGGATTGATTATAAAAAGAAAAGACATGCATTACCTGAAATTACATTCATAAACAATTCTTCACTTACATGTGCAAAATAAAATAAAAAAGAACTAAATAAAATATGGTTTCATTTTTTTAATTTGATAACTGCTGTTCCTGCATTCTCTGATAATTTATATGAGTATGGAAACAAGGACAGAAAAGAAAAGACCTTAAAAGGGGTAGTTTACAACTTTTTTAAGTATCTGGGATATCTAGTTTATCTATAATTGTATAAGGGAAATTTTTAAATAATAATACAGAGTAAAGATACCATGAGAGTCTGGTTTTTGTGGCTCAGATTTGGTAGATCTGTGGTCTCACTTGACCACATCATTTTGCTCTGGTTTTCACCCAACTGCATGAAATGAAAAATATTCTCAATATCTATCTGCCTTTTAATTTTACCAGCTGCCCTCAGATTCACCTGATTTATTTAATTCTGGCACTGTGTAAAGTGCAAGGACAAGATTTTGATGCAGAAATTAGCATAGGCCCAGCTGGGGAAGGGCCCCAGAGGGTCAGAACCGATAAAAGGATGGCAAGCTATATGACATATGCCATGCTCCTCTACCCTGGATTTAAAATCTGCTGAGACCACACTGGATCATACAGTGGTGACTATCTACCTCTCTCTTTCTCTTTTTCTCTGTTTCCCTTTCCCTTGTTTTTCCTACCTTCCTCTTCTCGAAATACATTGCAAGCCAGACCAAAAAATCCAGTCAATGCCTTGCTAAGTGCATTCTGTCTGGTTATTCTAAAATTTGCTAAGTGAAAGTTTTCCAAGTGCCTTATTCTGTCTGCATGCTCTGAAATTTGCAAGTAAAAGTTGTTTGTTATTGACTTTATGAGAATTTTTTCATTTCTTCTGCACACTACCCAAAGTAAAACCTTCCCTGCTGAGTGTGATGGGCGTTGAAAGCCTTTTTTCCAAAAGCCTACCAACAACTACACAGGAACTGCACAGACATCATCTGATTGTCTGTGCTGGCACTTGGAAATTACTAACTATCACTTTTTAAATACTGTGTTACTAAACTCACTATATTATAAAGAGTGTTATTACAAAAATTTTCATTCATTTAATAATAGTAGCACATTCTGAAGTATGACTGCAGTCTCAAAAGAAAGAAATTGTCATTGGTGTTTTCTAAATTACTTGAAGCAGACAATTTGAGGCTTGGGAAAGGGAAAAAAATCTCAATATAACCCCTAAAACAGACATATCTAAGTCTATCCACACTCACTAGCTTCCTGTTTTGATTAATTGTTAATAAAAGAGAATGTTTAACACCTCTTTTGGAGTAATTCAGAGGATTCTCATAGTGACAATTCTTATTGCTAGTGTGTGTGGTCTAATAGTAAGGTTCAATATCAATGGGAAGCTTCAGTTGTGTTTTGTCCTTCAGAAACTATGGTAGCAGAAAACAGTACTCTTAATTAAATATACTTCTGTTTCTCAGCCTTGGATTCTCTGAATTGTTGTCTCCCTCTGTAAGCAATTATGTAACTACCACTGGCTCTTTGGATTATTGAAGACAAATACTGTTAACTAATTCTGAAGCCGGCAGTATCAGTGGAGAAACTCTGAGAAAACTTGAGATGATTTAATGACGCACTAACTTTGGGGTGACAGCTACTTATAGGTCTCACATCCATTTCATTTAAAATTCATTGAAGCTTTAATAGGTCAGAGAACAATATATGCCCAAACAAACTCAGAAACATAAAAACTCTTCTAAGTATATTAGTTGAATCTCCACTTCAGTAATAAGACACTAGTGAGCAAATATTCAGTTGACTGCCACATTTCAAATCTAGTACATCTGGATGCAGATTCCTTTTCCAGAACATAGTGAAACTAGTGCTTTTTTATAAGTAGCAGCTCACTTCAATATAATGGCTCTCCTTGCTGGATCTATGCATTGCAGGAACTGTTCTGAGTCTGCTGTGGTGGTAAATTATTCTTAAATAATCAGAGTGCCCATAATGTCGAAATGTAAAACGTTCTTTCTGAAGAATTGAACCATGCAAGTCTTCAGGTCTGAATATTTAAGAACAAAACCAGAATTTTTCTCCCTCCTCTAAAAGCCTAAAACTCTTAAGTCCAATGAGGGGCCACCTTTAAAATCACTTCTCATAAAATTCTGCTTTAGTAGGGGTTACATTCTATAGCAGAAAATACAGGAAATATAGGAACAAAGGCATTACTTACCCCTAGTATTTAAACAAGACTGTAAATAATGATCGCTAGAAATGAAATCTAAATAATTAGTACTTTTAAAAAGCTATGACTCAATGTTACTGTAAGGACCACTTAAATTTTAATGTCAACCAGGCAGTTCCTTGATTTGGTCAATCTCTTTCAAATGAGTATTGTAGATCAGCCAGATACGTCTACTGAGCCCTGCACATTCCTCAATGCTTGTCTCAACATAATTTCTGCTGAGTCATTAATGCTGTATTGCCTGCATGACATAGAAAATATTTGATACGGAAAATTTTTTAAGCTTTTCAACTTGTTGAAATTGTGCTTTAAATGTCTAAATCTTAATGTTCCTAACTTGGAAATATAATAGATCATCTACTTAGAATGAAGCCAAAGAATCTCCTCTAGAGCTTCTGACTAGATGTAGCCAGTTTCAGGTGTGAATATAATCTTGCAAAGCTGTACACAGCTTTTCACCTACAACTACACTGTTCTAACTTTACTTCCACTTTATGTGAAAAGACATATAAATCCTATCCATTATATTGCATGTACTGTGTGTTCTCTCATTTCCTTTGTGTATTGCCTACTGCTAAATACCTTTTAAAAAAGATCTCAAATGTATTTCCTGCCATTTTGTCACATCGTTATTATTATGTCGCCACAATAGTGTTGCATATAGAAAACAGAAAATACCCCTAAAAGAGAAATATTTAAATATCATGCTTTCTTAGTAAAGCAGCTGAGAAACTCTTAGAAACTCTAGGAAACTATTCATACTCTAAATTTGAGATTACAAATGATTTGAGAAATACATATCAGTGACATCTAAGAAGAGCTCTTCCGTTTCTTTGTGCTTTACTGAGGCTGTTTCTGACTTTGTGATCTCTGAAACCTACACTTTTTGAGCATCTGGAGAACCAACCGCGTATATAATGTGGAGAGCATAGCAAAAACCAATGGAAGGACAATAAGTAGTGTCTTTTTGAATCAGTACTTACGTAGCACTAGAAATATAAAAAGACTATAGAACTTAGGGTATACTGATGTAAGTTTTTATCAGAACTTCATGAGTACAATGTCATTGAAATCAGCTTTTCATTCTGTTTGTCTAGTTTCAGACTCAGTTTCATTTACCTGCAGTAAATCACTGATTTCTTTGACAGCACCCACCATGCTGCTGATTAAAAAATATTTCAGAACCTACTCCTAAACTTTTTGTACCTTATTAATTGTCTATTTGTTGAGTTATGTCTACATAAACTATTGATATGCCTTTGCTGTTGTGACTGCAGCACAGGTAGATTATACTCAATAGAGCTGTAATCTATCTGACTACTCACAGAGGCAGAACTGCCTTTGCAAGGACATCCACTATTGAATACACAGGCTGCAGTTTCACTCCTCTCATTAAGCAAACTGATGAGGTTAAAGCTAGATCAGTTATCAATACATGTGTTGCAATCACACCTCTGGATTTCATTGCAAAGATAGCCTGAGGAACTGCAGCTGGTTACAAAGAAATCCAATACAGGAGTGAAACAAGCACTGAGAAAGAAAATAACTAGGTAGGGGAAATCTGCACTTGAAAATTAAGATTTTGCTGAATCAACCCTTATCTTGCTGAGAAAAAATAAGTAGACATGATTAAAATCAATCAAAATATGGAAGTTCATTGATCATTAAAAATCATGAAAGAACAGACATTGCTGAAAGAAATAGTAGGTTTGAGGAAATTAATCCAGTCTAATTGCATTAATTACATTTTACTTGATGTTTTGTGTTTCTTCAAATTAGTTTGTGTTCTTATCAGCCTTATCTTGCTGGTTGACATGAAACCAACTCTTAAATCTCCTCTTTTGTACAGGTCAATAGACTACGTGGGAACTTGATCCTAATATGACAGGTTACCATTGCAGTGAATAGGGCGAAGTAGTTTGTGACAAGAAAAGTATTATCAGTAGAAATCTTCCCTCACTTCCAGGTAGCAGTTTGAATACTATTTTGGTTGCATTCCTTCCATCAAAGATAGCCATGAGAAATAGAGTAGCGGTAGAGGTTTTTCACATATGTCCAAAAGCTTCCAGACCTACACACGGAAGGCGGTGTAAGCTCATAAAATAAGATGACAATAAATATGCAAAGAAATTCAAGTATTTCAGTATATTTGTTTAGAGGTGCTCCTGGGCTCATCACTTTGAAACATCTGGCTTGTTTAAAAGATGGAATTAAACAAATAAATAAGTAAATAGATAAATAGAGTTTCCTCCCTTTTCCATAACCATCTTCTTATCCTTAGAAAATTGTGAAGACTTTTCTTGAATAGTACCAATATTCATCAATTCTTGTGTCATCACACAATGTTTTGTATCTAAATTTTAGTCAGAATTAGTTTTTTGTCCTGGTATGCATATCATAGAATTTGAACAAATCATTATGCATTGACAGATATCCACATTTTTCTGATGTCTTATTGTCTGTTTCAAAACACTACAATGGGAATCATATTTATATGTGAAAAATTTAAATGTTTTTATCATAATGTAAACAAATTTCACAATGCTTGTGGAAATGTGAAGACTGACCTCCAAAACTTGTGTAGTTCACTGAGCTAAACATGAATCAAGTTTAGCTACACATCTAAAATTTTACCAGAGTAATAGCTCTTTTCTTATGTTCTTCCCTATATTCCAGTCTTTTTCCCTCATTCTTTTCTTGTTTGCATGCACAGGGCTGTTACTGAATTCATCCAGTGCAGGTGGCTTGACATGCAGCTGCAGGTGGAGCCCTGGGTGAAGGGAGCCCAAGGCAAGAGGCTGTGAACAGATGCCGACCCTTTGTATAACACAGGACACAGAGACCTGTGGACCTATGGTGTCAGCAGGAGACCATGACCCCAGACTCTCGTGCACTTAGACAATGTGAGCATAAAAGCCCAGGCTTTCCATTGTTCTGGATCCCTCTCGAAGGCACCTGGCTTGAGCTGTTGTTTTGTTGTTGTACCATGATTTTATTAATCTTTCAAGTGTTCATCTGCAAACATACTTCCATTTTGGATTATGAAATTTAGTAAAATTATGTATTATTAAAAGAGACAAAGCAAGTTATTGCCCTGGTTCCCTTCTGTCCTTTATACTTACCCTACTCAAAACGATTATTTTAAATTTTATTTTTGTATAAGGTAAAATCCTTTTTTGGGGGGAAAGTTTACACAAGTACATCTTTTTGCATTCAAAAATGCATGGCATTCTTCAGTATTCCTGTAACTAGTCAATATCAGACATGAAAAGATTAATACAAAATGAGGTCCTGCGCTGAACTGCAAAGCTGATACTTATTTATTTATTTACTTATTTTCTACAAGTACTTATTTTCTACAGTCTTCTAGCTGCTAATGCTGCTTTAAATGAATAGACATAGTAAATGTACTTCAGCTTACACTAAATTCTAGCCTGGATCAAATAGTATCAGTAAAAAGGCATTTATATTAATATTTTGATTGCAACTTACAGTTAGGTTTTTTTTTTGCCACAATGTAATTCCATTGTATAAGGAAAGATTTGCCTTCTGTTAGTCATCATTGTACCCAAAAGTTACATATTGTTTCAGAACAGGTATGTCAGAAAGGGAAGGAGTTGTTCCACGCACAGTGTGACCAAGTCAGACAAAATACTTCCCAAAACCTGCTGAAGTAAGCATCAATTCAAATCAGATTTTTGTTCTGATTCTGGTTTTTTGGACATAAAAAGGTCAAAAAATTTCTTCTCTAATAGAGCCTACTAGAGCAATCAACTAAGGATAAATCACTCATAGAAAGATTTTCCTAGAAATTTTTTTCCATGGCTGCATTAGGTCAAGTGAATAAGATTTTGCATCTAGGCAGAAAAGAAGAGACAAATTGTAGTTGCAGGCAAATGTCATGGAAGGGCCCTCTTTGCTGTAAACACAGCATTGTATAACATGAACTTGATACTTGATTCAAGACAACAGGTGAAGATATAAATGCGATGGGAAGGAGATACTCATTTCCACACCTGCCACTCTCACTGCAGCCCATGCCTCCTTCTCTATTTCCAAAGGAGAAAAGAAGAGGATAACGTAGCAACATTTTTGCAAGAGGATTATTTTAAAGGGAAAAATTAAATCATAGAATCATGAAATGCTTTGGGTTGCAAGGGATCTTAAAGATCATCTTCTTCCAACTCCCCTGCCACAAACAGGGACACCTTTCACTAGACCAGGTTGCTCAGAGCCCCATGTAGACTGGCCTTGAACACCTCTAGGGATGGGGCATCCACAACTTCTCTGGGCAGCCTGTTGCAGTGCTTCACTAAAAGTAAATTTCTTCCAAATATCTAAACTAAGCCTACTGTCTTTCAGTTTGGATCCATTCCCCCTTGTCTTGTCATTACACACTCTTGTAAAAATTCTCTCTCCATCTTTCTTGTAGGCTCCTTTCAGGTACTGGACAGTAGCAATTACCCCAAAGCCTTCTCTTCTCCAGGCTGAAAAATCCCAATTCCATCAGCCTTTCCTCCATCTCTCTAATCTTCCTGGTGACCCTCCTCTGGACTCACTCCCACAGGCCCATGTCCTTCCTGTGCTGGGGATCCCAGAGCTGGATGCAGTGTTCCAGGTGGGGTCTCGCCAGAGCAGAGCAGAGGGGCAGAATCCCCTCCCTGGCCCTGCTGCCCACGCTGCTTTGGATGCAGCCCAGGACACGTTTGGCTTTCTGGGCTGTGAGTGCACATGGCTGGGTCATGTCCAGCGTCCCATCCACCAGGACCCGCAAGTCCTTCTCCCCAGGGCTGCTCTCCATCTGTTCATCCCCAGCCTGGAATGATACCAGGGGTTGCCCTGACCCAGGTGCAGCACCTTGCACTTGCTGTTGTTGAACCTTGTGAGATTCACATGGACCCAATTCTCAAGCTTGTCCAGGTCCCTCTGGATGTCATCCTGTCCTTGAGGAGTGTCAACCGCACCAATCAGCCTGGTGTCATCCGCAAATTTGCTGAGGGTGCACTCAATCCTTCCATCTATGTCATTAATGAAGATATTAAATAATGTTTGTTCCAACAGGGACATTTGAGGTTCCATTGTAAAAGCATTAGATTTTCACAATGAAGAATCCATAATTCATGTGGTTTCATTTCCTGAATCTCTTCCCTATTCAGAAATTTTAGCTTTATCTAAGGTAAGGGGTCTGAATTATTTCTGCCCATTTGCTGCCAAGGGATTTTGTAAAGCCCCTACATTTCACTCATTAAAAACTTTGTAGGTCAAACTTTTTGATTTTGTCCCCAGGCCAACTACTGGCAAACTGTTAATTAAAACTGCAATTAAATAAATTGAGCTAGTGTGTTTTGTCATGGGAAGTAAACTTTAAAAATGCAATATATTCAGTACATTAATTGTTCTAGCAGAATAATAATAACCATTTGAAACTGTTTGATCCATGTAGTATCAATGTTACTAAATTAGATTTCTCACTCAGAGTATATCAAATATGTTTTCAAAAATAATTATGGCCATCAAAATGCAAAGACACAAAATAGAGAAAGCAGAGATTATATAAAAAGCTTAAAAAGCTGCTGCAGAGCATGTAGAATAATTTTGTTTTAAATTTCTTTACTAAAATAAACTGTTTGTGTTGGGAACAACATACCTCTTGTGTTGGGAAACATTTAAAATGCCAGTTGCATATTTAATGAGAAGCAAGATATTAGATTATTTGTGGCCTGACTTTGAAAATTTGAAGAACCTGTGATATTATATGAAGTTAGCAGTCACAAACAGAAATGTTAGAATCATCTGTAAGTACGGTTTATTATAACCGCTAAGACTTAGCTTATCTTTATGGAGAACATCTATTTGGTTATAGTCTATCATATGCTATGGATGAAGTAAACCATCTTTTTTTCATTTATGACAAACATTCTATTATACTCTTGTAGTTATATTCTCCTACTGCTAGTTTCAAGACTAACTAAATCCTAAAAATATCTGTCTTGTGTCACCACTACTGAAAGCATCACAAACTGGCAGCACAGGATTTTTGTCAACTAAGTGTATCAGCAGACTATGTCAAATTGCTCATTTTGTTAAAAAAAATCTGACATATTAATTTGAGAAATTAATTTGAGTAATTTTCAAGGCAAGCAAAGAATTACTGAGAGCTTTTTAGGCAAGATGGGATTTCATTGTGTCAAACTCAACATGAAGAGTGATGGGGGAAATTTATGGTCACAAGCACGCTCAGATGGCTTGTGGTACTTGCACCATAAGCACCACTTACTCCAGCCCTGAAGAGAAGCAAAGACGACACTAGACTAAACACGCATCAGCACAACTCACTCAATATAAAGAGGGAAAAAACCTTAAGTTCAGGAGACTCACAAGTAAAAATGATTTAACAGCTCATTTAATGATTTCATATATCTATTTCTAGCAATTTCTATGGTGTATTGGACCAAACAGCTTAGTGAATTCTTACAGATTTTCAGAAAGCACAAATAAAACTAAGAATAATCAAGTTGGATTTAGATCAAAAAAAAAAAAAAGATACATTAATAGCAATAGTGATTTTTAATCCTGGTTTGAGAAGACAGGGAGAGATCTTCTCAGCGTTGCCTAGTGCCAGGGTAAGAGGCAACGGGCACAAATTGAAGTAGAGGTGGTTCCATTTAAGCATAGATTCTTTATGTTATGTGTGGTCAAACACTGGGACAGGCTACCAAGGTAGGTTGTAGAGCCTCCATCCGTGGAGACATGCAGACACAGACATGAGCAGCCTGCTTGAGCTTTAAGAGAACATGTTGGAGATGATCTCCAGAGGTGCCTTCCAACCTCAGCCATTCTGTGGATGTCTAGCTGCCCATATCAGGAGCTTAGCACTAAGTGATCCTTTGTATGAACTATCCTTCAGCAGAGGAGTATTGCTTAAGTACTTTTTTTGTTGTTAAAATGGGATGTACTGTAAATTATTTCCTTCAGGATAAATGTGTCTGAAAGCTATGGGAGCATGATATTGTACTGTCTTCAGCATTGTACAGTGAGGAGTTTTAAGGTGTGTGAGTTTATATCTTCAGAGAGGAAAAAGTGTTTCTAATGGCAATATCAAGAAAATGCTGATTAGCATTAACCTCAACAAAAATTGCAGTTTGTCTTTTCTGACTCTTGATTTTACTACATGAATCTTTACGAATTTTAAATCCATGTAGATTAGATATTTTGTATACCTGAGACCTGTTCTTCGTGGAACTTTATGGCTTAAAATAAGAAAAAAGACTAGAAGTAAACAATTAAATTGAATTTTCCAAGCCATGTCGCTGCCTTACTGCATAGTGCCACCTTATGGCAAATATAATAATTTTGGATAGCTTATGTTTTATTTGAGGTTCCTACAGTGATTATAACTGGAAAAGAAGAATAGGAATAAGGAAGAAGAATGATGTACGTCCTATACTCTAACCTTTAAAACAATGATGATTTTCCTTTAATATGTATTCTGTTAAAAAAACCCCCATATAATCCTACTTTTTCCTAGTTTATTGCCCTGTTCTGATCCCTTAAATGTTTTCAATGGTAAATTGAAGGAAATACTCCTTTCTCATTTTAATTTCACAGATTATTTAAACACTGGAAATCCCATGAAGCACAATACCCATTGAATAGCCATTAAAAAACCTCTAAAAGTTTTGGCGAGTATTAAGTAATATTTATGTAAACTAACTTCCTTTACAGAGAAGTACATTGCATTGGAAGCTCCTAAAGAATGACATTTCTGTGTTAGATTACTCCATTTTTTGTGGCAGATAAGTACAAAAAAATCCTTTTCTTCTCAGATTTTGCTCATATCCATGTTAATTTATTCCCAGCAAGACTCCCCAACTACTATAACTTTTGGCTTTTGGATTTTTCTGAGGGACATAATCTGTAGCCACCTAAACAGGATTATTGAGGATGGCACCATCTAATAGATTACAGAAAGCAACTTGCAAAACACATCTAAAATGCAATCACCTCTCAAAAATGTAATACCTGTGTCCTACTTTATGAGATTATAACCAGTTTTGGTAGTTTAGAAAATAGCCAGTAATTTGCTGAACACTGTGAATGTTTTTCTTTGATATTAAGCTCTTCCCATGTAGGTACCTGAGTACTTAGTTTGCAATATAATGTCACAAATGAGAGAGGGTGTGGAGACAAAGACACTTAAAAATAAACATTCTAATACTGCTTGCTTTTTAGAGTCATGTTCAGATATGGGTATTGTAATACTTCATTCATTTTTAAACACCTATGGTTTTTAGGTTTTGGTTTGGGTTTTTTTTTGGTAAAAATGTGTTTATATTCAAGATGAATTGCATAGAAAAAATGAGTTATCCTAAGCTCAGTTAACAGCAGACAGAGTTTAAATAAAATGTGTTCTTAATATCTAGATTAAATTTCAAGATATTTATTGAGTCATTTTCTTCTTCAATATTTCAAGATGCACCTTAAAATGCAAATTAATAACCCCGCATACACATTTTACCTGAAATGTAAATGAGTCACATCTCACATCCAAGGTGGTTAAATATAAGAGGTTGTTGCTTCAAAGCTGTGGTATCTCCTTCCCTGAAAAAGACTCAGAACTGGACTAAATAGGGCACTGTGCAGTCTCCAACCAACTCTGCACAGGAGGTTGGACTGGGTGACCTCTGAAGATTCCTTCCAAACGAAGTCAATCTCTGATTCCACTTGCTGCACAAATTATGTACATTAAATTGATACTCAGTGTCAGCAGGTCCAAGGACATTAATTACTTATCAAATGTTAATGATAAAAAGAACAGAGGTCACATTTTATCAGAAAAAGATATCATATACTTAAAATATTGCCGTTATATATGACATTTAGTCTCAAGTTAAAGGTCCCAAAAGTATAATTACAGGTTTTCCAGGTATTTTGCTTGACAGAGTATATGTTTCAACTCAACACTTATGACCAAATAATTTCATGATGTTCAGCAAACCAGGGGAATTAAAAGGTTTATGGATAAATTATCACTTTTTCATCTCATGATCTACGCTGTCTTCTGGAAAGAAGGGGTAAATGACATATTCTGACAGTAAACGTTAGCCAGGAATCCTCTCAAAAAGACACCTTTTCACTCATCGGCCACTGGAACATTGCCAAAAGTGGCCAGTTCCTCAATCTTCCATGATGCAGTTTGGCATTTCTTATTAACATTAAAAGACATGCTTTATGTGTTAATAGCATTGAGCTCTCTTGTTAAAACTTTTCCCTGTTTCTGTTTATCTTAATCCCATAAAGTGGTCAGAATGCCAGCAATACTACTCTACTGTAGGTAAAGAACCTTTGGAGTGTGTAGCAAAAAACCCAAACCACATATTAAAATGTCTGACTCTCTGAACTTGAAATTCCAGACTTTAAATATTGGATTTCTATTGCCAGGTTTCTAGTGAATTTTTCATTTTTGTTTAAATACCCAAACCTATGCTGCACAAGAAATTCTAGGGACAGCTGTTACAGCAATACGTACTTGGGTAGGAGTGATGAGAAAAGAAAAGAGCATTCCCTTCCTGTGAAAATTCTAGACAATTAAGAAATTATTCCAGTCTTTATTAGGAGAAAGTAAATATTTAACTCAATGTTTCTGATTTTATAAAAAAGAGAAAATTACTCAAAAATATGCAATAAACAATAACGAAAGACCATTGCATTTGTTTAGAATGTGTGAAATTAAAATAATCCCCAAACCATACCATCAGTATAAACCTTGCCTTCTGATATGCAAAATCTAGCCTAAACATTAGACCTCAACTATCTTTCAAAGTCCCTTTTGCTTTCAGAGTAGTTCTAAGTAAAATCATTACTACTGGAATGGATACGTCTTTTCATCATCATACCATAAAGACAACTTACTGTGTTGGGCTGGTTGGATTTTATTTGCTTTAAATGTATGTGGAATTAGAGGGGTCTGCTTCCTATAGGGTATCTGGCCAAGGAGCTTTTCAGTGCAAAGGGGAAAATAAGTAAAGTGGGAAGACATAAGCAGGAACATACAGAGTCCCAAATGTGATCAACAAATGATAAAGCAGACAAAATGACCAAATCTCATAATTTGTGCCCATTGGTAAGGGTACCGGAACATGGTAATTTTCATTTCAGGAGGATAATCCGACTGAGCTCCTAAACGAAATGGATGGCAAAGAAAAGGGAGACACCATGGACAAAATATACAGAGACGCAAAAGTGACAGGTAAACATAATGGAGACGAAAGCAAGAAGCAAAACTGGCCAACGCATCGACTGAAGGGCTACCAAGAAACTGTAGCGAGGAGGGGCTTTGCTGCTGACAAGGATACAAACCCAGGGATCCAGAAGCCTGGGTAGCCAGTAGGACTGTGCAAACTGGTGGAGAACTGTTCAGGAGAAAGGGACTGGGGAGGAGAAAAGTGGAGGTAGGTAGAAACAGGTATAAAAGGGATGGTCAAGTGTAAAATGGCTTGGTCAGCATGATCATCTCTTTTCTGTGTCTGTGTGTGCTGCCAGGACTAAGTGGTGTTGGCTGCATGAGTAAAGTGTCCTTCAACAGCTGGAGTTAGACTGGGGGTGCAGGTGCACCTGGCTTGTGGTGCCAGCTTCTGGAGCAAGTGAGATCTCAACCCCTGCCACAGGAATCAGAACAGAGTGTGTCTCAAAAACTATCCTAAAGGAGAAACTAGGGTGCATGAGGTCAGTGAGGAGCTCAGAATTGGCAGCTGGAGCAGAACCCTCATTCACAATCCACATGACTGAATACATCTTTAGTTTTTTGTGTGTTTCGTGGTGGTGTACACTCACTGATTTAGAGCATGACTATTAAGGATAATGGTTCTGCATATACAGTGAGAACTAGGGTAGGAATGAACCATTAGCATGAAGGTATTCTTACAGACTGTTAATCGAAGAAAGCTAAAAGTGGACACATTCATCAGTCTTCCTAACACAACTATTTTTGTCTCTGATACATACCCACATGAATACAAACAAATATGTATATAGATTCACAACATGTACTCAGTAACCACATTTCAACTAATGAAGAAAATGTATGCTTGCTGGAAATGGGAAAAAAATATGTGGGAAAAAGATGGATTTTGATTCCCTCTGTTTGGTAGATATTAGTTTTTCTTCTCTTTTGAAAAAGCCTGACCTTCCTAGCCAACCAGATAACATTTCAACCAAACAGATTAAAAACAGTGCAGAGTGAAACCTATCCCCATGGTTATAGCCATTATTTTTCTGGAATTAATCTGACATTCTTCCTAAACTAATGATGTAGAGGCCGACATTTACAGTCACTGTACTTGTATCTTTTGATCTTTGTATCAAAAATAGATTTATTCTGTACCATCTTCATGGACTAAAACAATGTTTCTACAGTTGTGTTGTTGAATGGTGTGCTAAGAACCGCTTGTCCTCTCTGCACAATATTAAACTCTGTCATTTGGCAAGAACTTTCTCTACTGTCTGATATAAAGTATTTAATTATCATCAACTTCTTCTTTATAAGCAGGCAAAGTGCTAGGATTCTGTTCCAGGATTTTGCCTGTTCACTAGTTGTCATGAGTGCAAAGGTTATGAAATCCCTCTAAAATTTCATTTGTTAAAAGAACCATAGTTTTGCTTGCAAGTATTAAAAGCAAACCCTCTCCTGAAGGCTCACTCTGAGGTTAAACTGCAGGTTGCATTCACAATTTTGTCTTGCTAGTTTTAATTTATCTGTGGTATGTTGCTGACTTGCTCTGGTGGCTGTAAAGAAAAGATTAGCATGCTCAGAAGTGCATACAACTTTGTAAAAATAAATGCATGCTTTGTATGAACTGTTTGCATTAGTGGTTGAAGACGGCACAGCAGACAGGAACACCACAAAAAAAAAAATACGTAGTCACTAGTAATTTTCTGAACTTCTATTTCCTGGTAAATGCAATGCACAAAAATGAAAAATTATATTCAATGAAGCTGCAACATATAGTGTGGGGCAACATGAAATTGTACTGTTCCCAGGAATTGCTTCAGGTTATATTCTGAATCAAATCAGTTCTATGCTTCTAGGAGAGCAAATTAGTTTAGTTACTATACTACCCAGGGAACGAATGCAGCATATGTTATACCAGATCATCTGGTCTGTGAATACAAAACATGGATAAAGCTAAACCTAACACCCTCTTACACCCTATTACAGAAAAAAAATAATTTTAAAATCTGCTGCTTTGAAGTACAAAGAGAAAGTTGTCTGCATTTCTTTTTAAATGAAGGATATTTTTGCTTCTCAAGTGTATTTTATACTGTATATTTCAAAATTTGTTTCCAAGTTATCTCCATCACTCTCCTTATTTTTTGCTACCATCTGCTAAAATATTGATTTGTGATATACCCATTTCATGTACCTGAGGCTGTTCTACTTCTTTTTCTGCTCTGCATATAACTTAGTGTGGGTAACAGTGTCAAGCGGAGATGGCTCTTTTATCCTACTGGCCAGAATACCTATTGAATTAAAAGATCTAGTCCTATACCAGCTGTGTATACCTGCTGTGTCCATAGCATCATGCTTTATCTGAGCTTTAAAATCCTTCTCTAATAAGTTTGACAGAAAGAGAACAAATGTTAACAAAGTAAAACGTGGGGCTTAAACAACTCACTAAAATATTTTCTGATTATAGCCCACCTGTAGACATAATTAAAACTAATTATTAGAAAACATCCTAATATCAGTATTTGTATGTCTTTCCACGTATTTGCTCTGGACACAGATCAATAGTAAATACCAAATTAACAATCACTTTAAGTCTGTGTTTTTGCTTGCTGAGGCATTCATTGGAATAGCATTCTTAATTCCACAGAAGGGCTCTGTGGCTTTCTTTCCCAGCCAGCCTGTTCATGAGCCTTTTTTCACTGTGGCCTCAAGTTTCCCCAAGGAAAACACAATTTCCATCATCCTTAATAAACTTTTGTTGCCTCAGGGCATAAAAAAAGTACCTATGTCCCTGATTCCCATGTCAGTGCTGCTTACACTGCATCCCTGAGACAGCCTAAACTTTGTTCACATGTTAGACATTTAGAACCCAAATTCCCGTTGGTCTTATCACCAATTAAGCTGAATCATTGTTAATTGAACTCTTGGTATGTGTTTTGGAGGCTAGTGGAGGCTGGTTTCTCTATTTGAAGCTTTACAGCCACTTCAGAGTCAGCTGAAGCCGCACTAGCTCTGAAGAAGTCACTTTCTGCAGTAGCTATATACACATAAGGCCTCAGAAAGGTTCTGTCTGGTACTAAGCGCAAGATTTCTAAGACCAAGTTTCATTAGATTCAGTGACGAATATTTAAATTTTTTTGCTATTGTAAGATACAGTTGACTTGCACTGGAGGTAAAATTCTGCACTAAAGGTGAGTGCCTGAGTATGCAGAAGAGGAATGTAGATGGGCACTGGGATGTTTCCCAGTTGTTACCACAGTATTCAGCTGAGATTATGACTTATCTTTTTAACATTCTCTTTCCAGAGTAGCAATGCCTAAGAGGTCCCCACCTGGAGTAAAGATAAGCTCCTGGTTTCTCTTGTGCAAATCTTATTAGGAAGCCCACTTTGCCACACTATTTATCGTCTTGATGGAAATGACTTTTCTGTCTGCTCTGTGTATGAATAAAATCAGGGGCCATGCAGGCAGAGGAAAGAAAAAATAATATAAGATAGCAACTTACTATGTCCTTTTCTTACCCCAGTATTTGAAGAAACATAGCTAAACACTCTGTTTTCAGTTTTAAATCATTCAGCTTGCATTGTCTAATTAACTGAAGTACAATGCTCTACCTGGGCTTCTTCCTAAGATGACAAGAGTGCTTGCCTCCTATGTGCTAGCGTCTCTCCTCCACTGCAGGCTTCATGAAAAACATGGTGATTGTAACCTTTTTAACCTAACAAAACTGATGATAAAAGATATCATACAGGGGTGCCCATTTTATTGATCTTGTATCGATTACCATAAAATTACTATAAATGTATATATAAAGGCTACATAATTTTTCCTCTCAGGTTTGGGTTTTTTTTAATAATGGTGTAATTGGTTCTGTTTACAGATAAGTAAGATGCAGTGGAAGTGAAGTATGGAAGGAACAACAACAGCAATCTTCTGTTTCTCTCCCCAACACAAATTTTCTGCTTTTAACTCTATTTTATGGAATAGAGAAAATGATGTTATCAGGAGTTATTGTGAAACTGACTGTGATAACTCATATGGTAACTATGCTACTATTGCTTGCCACCAGTATAATTACATTCTCTGCGATGATATATCTTATATTTACATACAATTTAGAAAACCAGTGACAGATAATGCATGTATCTAATTCTTCAAGAGTGAAGGACTGAACTGCATATGAAAAAAAAAACATCATAAGCAATGCCAGAGGGTGAAGGATGCTCTAAACCTTTCTTTACATTCCTTATAGGCACAGCCAAACTTCTGAAATCATGGAGCATGTAACAGGCCTCAAACTATTAAGACATATTAATTTGTCAAAAATAAATGTAGTAGCAAAATTCAACTCTAATCATCAGAATTTCTTCCAAGTGCTCCTTTATAAGATGGCTCATGGCAATTGCAATGCAGTCATTGACTACAGTACATCTAAGACAAATATTTTTAGCAGGGAATGTCATCATAGACCAGAAAATGAATAGAGAAATCATTGACCTTTTGCACTGCCTCCTCCCTGCCCCGTGGTCGATATTTAAGTGATCCTCTTCTTTATTTGGACTTGAATCTGAAGAAGGATTAGCCCTATTGAATGGCAATAGTCTCTTCCCAACCTCTAATAAGCACAGGTAATGACTATGAGACTACTCAATAACTTGTCTGTGCTCTTCAACCTAGGCAGTCACCTTGTATAACAGAAAGTGCTTGTGGTACATGCAGATACATGAATTTTCATGGACAAACTTACTTCTATTTAACTCAAAGGGAGAGTTTTTTCACAGTTGCCAGGAAAGGGAAAGGGTACAGGGGTGAATATTGGAGCAACATAAGTATCTTCTCATCTCGATCCATTTCTTCAAATTTCGGATGCTCTTGTTTCAGCTTCCCACATATCAGTAGTATGTTACATACAGTATAAATGTTTAGAGGTAATGTTAAAAAAGACATAAAATTATACTATGTCTGTATATTTCAAGCATTAAAAAGAAAGCAATCTTAAATTTGTCTTATAGATATGTAGATGAAACCAAATATGCCTAGAATGCAGTGATATGTAGATTGCTTCTTTTCTTAATTATTCAATCTGCTTACCCTCTGCTGATACAACCCAATCTCTCAGACAGAATATAAATCTAGATAACACTGGACATGAGCCAGCATGAAAATTTCCATACCATGTGGAAATGTTAATCTGAAAATAAATTTTAAATAATTCTAAATAAGTTTATTACAACTATGTTGGAACTTTCCCTTACAGGGTGTTTCTTTTTAAATAGATATTGCCGTAAATTAGTGCAACTGTGGAAAGCAGTTGCTATGAGGAACTACATAAGGGATGATTATTTATGATAAGACACCAGACCTAATCTGAAACATTCATTATTGTCTACATTTAAAATTATATGAAAACAAACTTGGATGGTAAAAACGCAAGAAAATCAGACCTCCATAATAAACCAGGAATAGTGCCCATTCACAATTTACAAAAAGAACAGTTTGCGTTCTTCCACTTACATAATTTTAAACATTCACATAAAAATATATTAGAGAAAGTCTGTCTTGTTTATTAATTTTCTTTGGATAGCTTGGATTTTGTCACCCTTATTTCATGGTATAAAATTTTTAATTACTTTTTAGATAAATTTTTCATTATCTACTGGACAGAAAGAGTGCCCAAGTACTAATAATAGTAATTCAAGATCAGCATTTAAATTGTTGTGGTCTCAGCTGGACTGAAATAATTTTATTCAAGTACAATAATTTTCAGATTCCAGCTCTTACTTCTCAGCATGCTGCCTCAAAAATTAAGTAGGCTTATGCTATACTTGCACAGGCAAAAATCCTGTAGTCACTGTGTCACATCAGTGTTGGCCCCAGAAGTGGACTGGCAATACTACTGACTAGTCACACTGCACTGCTGCATGCTCCCCTCTTCACAGAACCTAAATTTGTCAAAGATTAACAGTAGAGCAACATTTGACCACACTGGTCCAAGAGTTTTTGACACATCTTTGAAACTGAAAGCTGTGACCATACAAGAACTGACAGAGATCAGATTTCTCAAGCTGAGGGAACTGCAGGCAGTCATGTGAGTGTACCCTGTGAAGGTTTGCTAGCCAGTTATGAGCTTTACAAGTTACTGGTGCATGATTTTTTTTTCCAAATTTCTTTATTTTATTTAAGTCTGATCCATACAAATACAGAACATTTTATCATGGCCTTGGCATAAGATATGTTTTAGGTACACAACCACTCATGATATCACCAGTTATTACTTTTCCCTCTCCGGTTATTTTCTTGCTTTCGTGAGTTCGTTTTACGCAGAGTTCGAATTAAAATGCAGGAGACAGGGAGTTTATCTTCGGACTTAGACGTTTATTATATCTTATCTATAATACAGCTGCACAGAGTGTGCCTTCTAAGTTAACAAGGTGGAATTGGCCATGGGTTCTAATTTCCAAGGACTTTTAAGGTCCAAATCACCCAATTATGGATTGCCAACTAAATTGTTTTTACTTGTAATCCAATAACTAACTATTCATGATCCGCACTGCGGAATTTTTGACCCAGTACCAGAACACCCAGATTTGTGAAGAAGAAGAAGGAAGAAAGAAGAAGTAAAAACCCACACCCAAAATCCTCCATATTGTTACACACATATATGTTACTATATCCCATAAACCTGAATTTCTACATTTCTACATATTCCATCCAGTGACATAACTTTAATTACACAGCAACAATCTCAGTGTTATCACACAACTTGGGAAGCTTTTCGAGGTCTCAGGTCAAATAGAGTGTGCTTTTGAGGATCACTGCTTGTCAGAACTGAAAGAATGAATTTCTCAGAACTCAGGGTTCCAACAACCTGTTTGTTTAAGACTGATGTACACTTAAGCCAGTTTAATCAATATTAAACTCTGGTCAGACTGTTTTTAAGTTAATGTCTGATGATAAAGTGTTATAGAAAGCCTGATATATTCTTTCCCATGATAGACATGCTGCCTCTGCTTTAATATTTTTTTGTCATGCTATATTAAAATCCTGTTTCTTTATTAATCAATTTGTAAATGTCTTGGGTTTAAGTTTCTCACTTTCCAAATTCTATTTTATATCAAATATCTTAACATAGAATTGTAGAACAATACTCCCAAAGTGGCTTAAAGCAAGGAATAGTGCCTTCTATACCAGGAAAATATTTTCATTCTTTTAGTCTGTTATCTTGTTATTCAAAAAGCATGTTATATACGGATAAGATTCTACTCCACACACTCCATATGAAGGTTTTAGAATAAAATAAATTAAAACCAACAACAAAAACCCCCTAAAAACAAAGAAAAAAAAACCCAAAGAAAAAACAAAGAAACAACCCCCCCCCAAAAAACCAAACAAACCAAAAAAACACCAAAACAAAAACAACAATAACAACAACAACAACAAAAAAGCTACTACTAAGGGTACATCCTTTCATGTACAGAAGCAGGAGCAGCCACAGCAGCAGCAACTGAGTTAAATCCAGGGGTGACTTGCTGGATCTGTACAGTGGGATTCCTGAACTTAGAGATACCCAACCACCTGCTCAAAGCCATGTGTGGGCTGCCCAAAGCCATATGCGGACACAGCAGCTCTTTCAAGCACATCAGGCATGGAAAGGGTGTTGTCAGGAACACCCTGCAGGAGATTTAAAGAGCTCTGGTGGGCACAAGCAAGCAGGACCACAGCAAACATGGTGGGCAAACAGGACATGGCATGTCACAAGGACGTGGCGTGGCATGGCATTTTGCAAGGCAGTTCGTGCAGGCAGCTCACTAAAGTAGGGCACACTGCTCCACCTGGCACCTGAGGAGAATATGGGGAGTCATCACCCACCCAACTAGAACAGGACTAACTATGCTTTACGTTTGGTCAAAAGTCACCATCAGGTGGAACACAGTGACCAAGATGGGTCTCACAAATCAATATGCAGCTGTCTTGGTCTCCAGCTGCAGTGAGTGCAGAGGTTGTCACTGATGCTGGAGGACAGAGAAGACAATTCCTGTTTCGGCGTGAGCAGGTGGACAACCTGCTCAGCCTGCTGTCAGAGCTCAGAGGAGGTAGAAAGGTCAAGGTGTACCAGGAAATGTGAGGGGGGTCGTTCACTGAACTGCAACAGGCATGCCCTCGTGAAGGACCTCCAGCAAGAGGTAGAGCTGCAGGAAGCAGTCAAAAGACAAAGATGCCATGGAGGCTGAGAAGGAGAGCTGGTTCCAAGCCCAATGGTAGGGCAACCATAGCCCACTGAGGACAAGCCAAAAACTCATCCCCTGGAACATATGGAAAGGAGGGAAAGCATTAACACAGGGGATTGGGAAGAAGTGGGGGAAAAAAAAAAAAAAACAACAGAAGGAAGAGGAAAGGAACTAATTAAGGGAAGGGACTTTCTCCAAAACCAGACATTCCCACTCAGCTGGGTATCCCCACCCAGAATCCCATCGTGGCTCTGCAGGCTAATGAGAGAACATCCATCACACTGGAAGAACAGCCAGAGAAAAGCTTAAAAGCTTGTCAATCAACTCAGTTTCAACCCATGACACTGCAGCAGTCCAATCTTCTCCACAAATAAAGTAATTAACAACTAGATCAAACAAGAAAAGGAGGTGGATGATAGTAGTGGGTGCCTCTACTTGAAGAGGCACAGAGGCACTCATCTGTTGGCCTGACACGCTTTGAAGAAAAGTGTGCTGCCTTCCAGAAACACAGATCAGGGATGTTACTGAGAAGCTGCCAAGTCTAGTAAAACCCACTGATTGTTAACCACTATTAGTTTTCCCTGTGATGACAGGGGATATAGCCAGCAGCAGTCTGGGAAGCACTAAGAGACACTACAGAGCCCTGGGAGAGGTGGTAAAGGGTTTTGGGGCCCGAGTAGTTTTTCGTCAATCCTCCAGGTCAAAGGAGAGGAAATGGCCAGCCAAATCTGACTGGCCAATGAATGGTTAGAACAATTGTGGTGTAGTCAAGGTTTCAGTCACTTGGACCATGGGACTTTGGCAAGCTGGGTCTACTGGGGACTGATGGGTTCCATCTGAAAAAGAAGGGGAAAAGTATATTTGTTCAGGGATTTGCCAGACTAGTGAAGGGGGCTTTAAACTATATTTGTAGGGGAAGGGAGGCACCTATCCCTTCCAATCCTGCCAGTCGGATGCCTGTAATGGGTGGCCAGGACAGTGTAAAGGCATCCCAGATACTCCAGCCAGTGAGTCAGCTTTATTCAGGGCTGAGCTCAGATGCCTCTACACAAACACGTGTAGTATGGGGAACAAACAAGAACTAGAGATGTACGCACACCTACGTGGATATATCATTGGCATCATGTGGGCATGGTTGGGTGGCTCCTATGACTGGAGCATTGAAATGGAAGGTTTTAGGATTTTTAGGAAATTAAATCTAGGGAGAAAAAAAGGGAGTGTAGCCCTAAATGTCAATGACCAAGTGGAGTGTATGGAACTCTGCCTGGGGAAGGACGAGTTACTAACCAAGAACTTGTGGATCAACATTAAAGGGAAGGTAGGGACAGGGGATGCTATAGTGGGGATCTGCTACAGGCCACCCAATTAGGAGGATGGTGTGAATGAAGACCTCTAAAGGCAGATAGGAATGGCCTCATGCTCTCAAGCCCTGGTTCTCATGGGGGATTTTAACCCCCCTGATATCTGTTGGAGGGACAACACAGCAGGGTACAAGCAATACTGGATGTTCCTTGAATGCAACAAAGCCTACTTCACTATACAGCTGACTGAAGAACCAAGAAGGAGAGGTGCTGTGCTGGACCTTGTGCTCACCAAGGAGAAGCTGGTGGAGAAAGTCATGCTTCAAGGCAGCCTTGTCTGCAGTGACCACAAGATGGTGAAGTTTAAGATCATCAGCGCTGTGAGAAGGGCATGTAACCAGGGTCACTACCCTGGACTTCAGGAAAGCACATTTTGGCTTCTCCATGGACCTCCTCAGTAGAGTCCTGTAGTCGGCACCTCCCTGG
>VZTE01005460.1:1190-18051 GCA_013397775.1 Eulacestoma nigropectus | reverse complement strand
TATAAACATAGCTCTTGTTTTCCCAACCGACCTAGAATGTTTTCTAATCTTCTAGATTGTTGTTCATTCCTTTCTCCAAGGCGGAGAAAGATGATAGACTATGTTCCTATCCTGTAAAATTGCAGAGGTGTTAACCTCATCTACCAATGTGTGGTTGTTTTAAGAGAGGTATAAAAAGGTGAGAATAAAGGAGGGCAGGGTCCTTTGCCCTGCTCAGTGGTCCTGACCTGCTGTCTGAATCTGAGTGTTCGTGTCCGACACTGCGACACCCATGGTCTTCTATCTGAAAGAAAAATGAAGAAATAAGGAGGTTGAATAATGTAACCAGTTGTGGCGATTTGACCCCAGCTGGACATCAGGTGCCCACCAAAGCCACTCTATCCTTCCTCTTTTCAGCTGGACAGAGGAAATACAGCAAAAAGCTCGTGGGTCAACCTAAGGATAGGGAGTGTCACTCACCAGTTACCAACAGGGGCAAAACAGACTTGACTTGGGGAAAGTAGTTTCACTTTTTATCAATCAAATCATAGTAGGACAATAAGGAGTAAACTCAAGTCTTAAAAACCTTTCAAGCAGCCCTCCACCCTTCCCAGGCTTAACTTTTTCCTGATTCTCTACCTCTTCCACCTGCACAGCACAAGGGAATGGGGAATGGGGGCTGTGGTCAGTTCATTACACATTGTCTCTGATGTTCCTTCGAATATTTTAGGGCCATATAGGAAAAAATGCTATGCAAATTGCACAATTAAAAAAAAAAAAAAAAAAAAAAAACCAACACAATTCAAAACTNAATCACAAAATAAAAAAAAAAAAAAAAAAAAAAAAAACCAAACCAAAAAACCCATGCAGGAAAGCAGAGACTGTTGTATTTCAGGTCTAGATTTATCCTTCAGGTATTATTTGCTGGTACAAAACTCCAGCACATGGCTCTGGAACGGATGTTTCTGGAATAAAGAGAGTGAGCTTAAAGCAAAACACCAATGCAGACATAAACATGCATAGGCAGGAGAGACACTGTCCTTGAAGAGGAGGTTCTGAGGGGGATTACCAATCATGAATATTCTGCAATTATCCATGCTGAATTTTTGATGTATTAAACGCCTGCACAATGCAACCAAGGCTTTAGTCTTACAGACAGCCATTATTTGTTCAGATAGAAAAAGATAAGAGATTATTCTGCCATGAGTATGAATGAAGATAATTTGTCATGCTAAAACATCATTGATACTGGATCCTTAACATAACTGCTCTGAAAAAAAAATGTGTTTGAATTATCAAAAAAACCCTGTTTCAGATTATTATGATAAAACTGAGAGAACTCTCCCCTTAAAAGCAGCAATGTTTTTCAGTCTAAATAGCCTACAAAAAGCCACATCATTTTGCTCTGTTTATGTGAGATAACCGCCTTACCTGCTTGGTTATTTGTGCTGGTGGATGTCTTTTTTCCTTTGTGAGTGTCCTCTCTCTGAGAGAACCTCAGAATGCTTATATTTGAAACTCAGGGATGTTCATTTAGGTAAATCCCTTTTCTATTATTCTATATGTATATTCTATTTGTCTCAAACCAGGGTAAGATACCCTATTCATGTTGTACCATGAGTCAAATTCATGTTGCTCTAACTTGAACAATCCACAAATGGCATCAGCCAGACAAAACTGGTGGTGTGGACTCCAAACTTGTATTATACACTTTGCCTCAGAAAATCTGTTGAGACATTATTGCAGTGACTTGTCCCCAGATAGAAACAGCAAAGGCACTCAGAGGTGCATTTCAGATTAGAATTTGACTCTGCAGAGAATCATAACTATCATTCAAAGAAATCCTGAATACCATGTTGTCAGACTAACTGATCAACTTGAAATTCATGATTTATTGTTTGCCTCTCTTCCCTGATACAAAACAGGGACTCTATTGATTTTTTTGAAGCCAATTTTTGTTGTGGTGCGAGGCATCACAATTGCTATTAACTATAATATTGTATGGGCAGTGAAATAGTCAGTGCTATTAGTTAATGTGCAAGCAAATATCGACCAGCAATTTTGAACAATAAATATAATGATATGAGACATGAGTGTTTGTTCAGCATTTATTCTGACAATCCAACAACTGAAGAAAATCTCAGAGTTGGAATCTAGCTACCATTAAAAATTACACAGTGGTTTCTATCCATCTAGGTTTGGAAAAACTGGCTGTGATCCAAAGGTCTGATGACTTTAGCTTCAGAAGAAAATCAATGGTATGTAAATAGTTATTGAATTGTCCTAGACTAAGCAAGGCAGCTCAAAGATTTAAACAAAAGGAGGAGTTTTAATTCAAAGAACAAAGAATAGTTTGCTACTATTTCCCTTGGATGGAGCCAGTATTTGTATCAGTGAGGGGTTTTTTGTTTTGTTAGGGAAAAGTAGCGGGATGCTGAGTGGCAGGCACATCTAATAGTACAGCTACCTTGTGATAGGAGGACAAATATGTTAATGTTTGCATGTGACAGCATTTCTACAACATCTCTGCCATGCCCCAGCAGAGCACTGTGGCACAGCACCTCTCCTGGTGCCCCTTGGGCTCTGTAGAGCTGCATTCCCTTGTCTTGGGAAGGCTGCACCTCTCAGGCTGCACCATACTGATGTCACGAAGATGAATGCACTTTGTTACCCAATAAATATGATTTGTCCCTGCTACTGAAAGGCCACATGCCCTGGGCTGAGCTAACTTTAACAGGTGTCTCATGGTCAAGTCAATGGGAATGGCTCGCTCAGACAAAATAATAAGGTTTAAATTTACAATACAGAAAAGAAATTAATATTTCTCAGACCATATTATTGTATAGCTGGTGAATCTTTAATACTAGAGGAATTGTTTATTTGGTGAGTTCTTTTCAAGCATAAGTAATGCCCCCTTTTCAGATTTGAATATTGGAATTAGAGAGATTGCTGCTGGAGACCGGCAGAAAAGTGAGAAATATTTGCTATCTTATTTTGTGTAGGGCAGGATGTGGTGAAATGAAGCAGAAGAGTAGCTGACCTCTTTATTGAAAACCAAATGATTTTTCTGTTAACATTAGCCTATACCACTAAAAGATGAAAGATTTATTATCCAATTACTAGGAAACACAAAGAATACAATTAAGATCTGAATCTGTGGCTGCATGTTTTTAATTGTTCATCACAAGCAGGTCTTTCATAAATCACTCATCTTTTATGAAATACATTATGAGAATATGCGTAATGTTCATTTTCTCAAAAAAGGAATTAGAAGGAAGTCAATTATTTCAACAGACTATACTATTTTTAAAAACTATTTTCCATCAGTTTTGTCAGTTTTCCTTAGCGCAAAATTAAGTAGAGAATAGTCATACTCAATGTATCTGCCCTTCATTTTTTGTAAATTAAGAATATTGCGTTGTCACCCAGGAAGTGTCTTACACTTGTCACTGCTGGGAGATGTCCCATGGGTGTCTGGACTGCTCTGGGCCTGAGAGGGGCTGAACTGGGTTTCCAGAGTGCCCATTGCCCAGCTCCTGCTCTGGGAATGCTGCCAGGGAAGCGCCTGGCAGCCCCAGTGCAATCCTGGGAGCTGTGGGGCAGCTTTCACTCCTTCCCTGGAGCAGGGGGTAGGAAGAAAGCTGAAGGGAGAAGCTGTGGAATGAAGTGGAATGAGACACGAGGTTGAGGGCACCACCACAGGCAAGGGAGCAATACTAGGAAGGTGGGTTTGTACATGTAGTGACTTAAACTGTATTATTAATAAGGCTTTTTTTGCATTAAATAATTTGGATTATTTGACTGTGAAAATGCTAATTGGACAAGCAATAAACGGCATACTGCCTTTTCCCATAACAGTATTTGGAGTGTAAGAGTATTTACCACAGTGCCTCAGTTTAGAGACAAATTTAGGAGAAGCCACTCTGGAATGAGCAGTCTCCTCTAATAGGGTTCCCACAATCCCTTTCTACCAACACGAAATGAGTACTAGTGGAAGAAAGTGAAAAAAACAAAACAAAACAAAACAACCAACCAACCAAAAACAACAACAACAACAAGGGCAAAAAAAAAACCCCAAAAAACCCAAATAACCCCAACAGTTTATTAACAAACAGAATGACCACAAGGCACAGGAAAAAAAGGTAAATAAATGCTAGATATTAAGCTGCCAGACCTTACACCCCGGCACACACACACAGGAACAAAAACCCAAAATTCCAGGGAAAAAATACCGGCTCACGCCACGAGGTAGAAGATGGCGCCGGCATCGGTCTCAGGGAAACAACAAAAGGGAGCTTCATACAGCAGTTTGGGCAACCAGATGAAAACCTGGCAACTCTCTGGCATTGTCCTCTCCACAGCAGAGGAAGCAGGCGGGCTTGCTGTGCTTTCTCTCCCGGGCTCGGCTTTCCCGAGGTTTGGG
Organism: Eulacestoma nigropectus; assembly: GCA_013397775.1. Taxonomy (NCBI): domain Eukaryota; kingdom Metazoa; phylum Chordata; class Aves; order Passeriformes; genus Eulacestoma; species Eulacestoma nigropectus. The sequence continues at coordinate 13,649 of VZTE01005460.1, read as the reverse complement.
GCCGAGACGGAGCAGCCCCTCTTTCCCCCGGTCCTGACCGACGCCTCTCCCACAGGGGGTTTTCTCTGCTCTCGGACTAAACAAGCTGTCCCGTTCACCTCGAAAGATTGCCAAAGTGTGAAAAAATGAGGTTCACTTTCCTGGAAGGATTTAAAAGTTTTAATAAAGAGACAATAAGGGACAAAAACAATAAAGCAAAATTTACAACGCTGGGTACCCTTGGCGCTCAGCCAAGAGCACACCTGCTATTGGGGAGATACTCTTTACATACCTTTACTATTGCATCAGCCTAATGCATATTCATAAACAATTATACATATTCAAACTTTTCTCCAAACTAGTTTATATATTGTAGGAACTGTTTAGCACGGCTCCTCCTCGGGTCCACCTTTTTAGAGCATGCGTATTTCTTGGCTGTGGTTTTAGTCAGCTTTTGTTATCACCTCCAGTTTGGGCTGTGGTCCATGGCTTTTGCAGACGGTGGTTGCTGATAGTGGGCAAGTCAGTAACAGGAGTCTTCATTATACGTTCACTGGATGTTATCCAACCAAGCAGACAGTTCAATNCTTTCTCTCCCGGGCTCGGCTTTCCCGAGGTTTGGGGCCGAGACGGAGCAGCCCCTCTTTCCCCCGGTCCTGACCGACGCCTCTCCCACAGGGGGTTTTCTCTGCTCTCGGACTAAACAAGCTGTCCCGTTCACCTCGAAAGATTGCCGAAGGATTCCTGCTGCAGCTCCTCCTAGGCCAGGGAAGGGAAAAAACTTCTTGCCTGGTCTAACTAAACCAAGCCAGCCAAGCAAAACCCAGACCGCACCGCACCCCGGACGCCTGGGGAGTGAGGGTTTGGAAAAGCGCAACAAGGAGCCCAAGGCTCCCCCCTCCCCCGGACCCGCCTCAAAGGTACAGCAACCACTTTTGGGCATAAAGCAGAGGATCAGGGAATGCACTGTTGTCATAAATCACCCCAAGATATACAGACAATACAGCTAATTTATGTTAGATGCTAATTGCTGTAACTAAAAATTAATTTGTTAAAAAAAAATGGACCAGAGAGTGCCTAAGTAACTTTTCCCCTTGTATGATGGATAGTTAAAGCAACCTTGTCCCTCAGTTAATTTGTTCATTAAGGGCTCTTCAGACATAATTTGCTGCCTGTTCTCATTTCATGTGAACTGCAGCAAGCCATATTTCTGTTCAGCATCTCGAATACCTGACTTTCTCACTGACTCCAGGGCAATATTCTTGTTAAATGCTTGAGAAACAAGAAAACTTCTGCGTAACTTACCACGCAAGGTACAGAAACAGTGACTTAACAGTGGTTTGTAGCAGAGTGGGGAACTAAACCTTGGCACTGCAAGGCTCAGGGTTCAGGTACCTACTGTCACTAGCAGCAAAGCTCATCAGTCATGTTACTCATTCCTAACAGTGTGAGTGACCATAACACTGGCTAGGAGCTATGGAGAGGAACAGAGACAGCTAAAGGGTCTTGCTTTCGGATTGCTGGTTGCTCAGGGGAGCTCATGGTCTGGAATTGTATCTGGTCATTTACAAACTCAAGATCTGTCTTCAGGACCTCAGATGTGATGGTTCATGTCCAAAGATTGATCTGCCTCTGGACATCAGGGTTTTGTGCACTGAACAGGAGTAGGTTTTGTAGTTAATGCTCTACAGAGCTGCAAAAAATGTCTAGCATGCACAGAAGTGTTAAACCATTGTTGATAAGAGATCACAATATCCTCCCTCTAAGATCTGTGGTGGTTGTGCAAGACTTCAGAGCTGACAGAGTCCAACTCCACAGCTCCCACGGCCACTCTTCATCTGTTTTTGGCCATATCTCTCTCCCAATGGCACAGAGAGGAGCGGGTGTTTTCCTTCTCTTCCCCCTCACAGTGAGAGGTGCTCTGGCAGGGAAGAGAGCAGATTCCACAGGAATCACTGTTTAGCACCACCAAAGACTAGAGAAACATCTGCAAGATAAAGGGTATCAAAGGCGATTTTTTTACAGGAGTCACAAGCAGAGGTGAAGATGGTACACTAGTAGAAAGTATTTGCTAATAAAATACTACTTCTTTTTCGGCTTGAAACCTTTTAAGTGTAACAGATGGCAGTACTATCAACATAATGTAAGATAAGGGACATTGGCTCATACTGGAATACTACTGACCTGCTTGATAATATTTATGCACTTGGAGACTTTTTTTTCATTTTTAATAACTTGATTCCCTTTATCAGGCAAGAGTTACTTCCAAAGAGGCACTTTTGTTGTTTGAAAGTCATCTGGAAACTATTCAAATATTGTAAAGGTCAAATTAAATGACTGGCCTTATTTCCAGAGTGATGCACTTCAAACCATAAGATCCCTTCACAGCTGAAGCAATTGTGAACCTTTTCTTACGGAGGGAGTGGACTTTTGGTAAAGAATTACTGGGATAGTTTTCTAAAATCAGATGAAAGGAAGCTGACAGGGTTGGAAAAATCCTGTCAGTGCAGGATTGCACAGTGCAGACATGGATTCACTTATTTTGCCTGTCTTGGTTTCAGTACTTATCACTCAAGCAGCCACAAATCCAAATCCAAATTCCAGTCATCCAAATTTTGGAAGATTTCAGTGTTCACTGGATCTGGAAGCCACCATTTTTTTAAAAACCAGAATTATTACTGTGTATCTGAAACAGTGGAGCACATGGACTAGTACTAACTAGATGTAAAACATTAGACTGAAGGCACAGTCCAACTTGACCTCTAGTTAATACACATTGCCAAAATTCTGTCTGAATTGTAATTGTTAATTTTAGGTTTTCTCATTAACCTATCTGGTACATAGTGATTGATGGAGCACTGTAAGATCTTTAAATTTTGACAAGCAAATCAAATATCTTTGCTACAGAATCCAATCCAGAATCTAAACCTATTAGCTTTTTAGGATATCTCGCCAGTAGGAAATTATTTAATCTATTTATTTTAATTCTTCTGCCTGTAGGACATCTCTCTATGTCTTGGAAATAACATTTGACAAGGACTTCAAGATTATATTGTTAAGATTATAATAATAATTAGATCCATTTGCAGCATTTCCTAGTCATATTATAATATAACAGTACTGTAGAAAGAACTATTCAGTGTTTGGAAAAAAGAGTCTGATTGTTGTCTTGTGGACAGTGCAGATTCTCAGGTGGTGTAAATCTGCATTGCTTCCATGAGCTAAATATCTTGGCTTCTATGCTTTAAATGTACTTCGCTCACAAGGTTATTTCAGAAGCATTGTGATGGTAATTCTTTCCCTGGCAATTATCAGTTTTTCCATTTTCAGGTTTTCTTTCCTCCATCCCGTTTTCATTGAAATGAAAATGAGGGAGGGTTTTTTCACTTCAGCATTAGTTCGGTGATTTGATAAATGATGCTTAGTTAGCATCAATTTTACTGACAAGAGGAGAGGCCTTTTTAATTCTATGTTGCCTCAGGATAAGTGGTATAGATCTTTCATAAGTAGTGATGATTTTTAATTTCTTGGGTAAAGTAATAGGTTTAAGACACTATTTCCAGTTATTTCCATATGTATTGATGTGGACACTGTGTTAAAATGTCCTGTCTGAGATCTGACTGGTAGGTTTTTCTTTGTACTTACACAAAGTGAAATCTTCCACAAGAGGTAGTTATTCCAGTCGCCGAACTTTGGTTTCCTGTGTTCAAACTAAACTCACTGTCAAACTTCTCTCCCTCTGAACCTTTTCTGTTCATAACTTTTCTGTTGACAGATCTGTTAACAGCTGTTAATCTCCTGTGCAAATACCGTGTTTCTTGTCTCTCAGGTCATAGGCCTTTTCATCTTTTCCTCTGCTTACAATTCCTCGTGGGTATTTTGTGTTGCAGGTACACCTGTTCCCTATATTCCTGCTTTCCTGAAGATCATTTATGTCTTTTTTCATTCTTTCTAAAGAGCCACCTGTTCTCCAAGGTAACGGGGTGGGTGTTTTGCACCAGTCCTCCATTCTGCACTGGTTTGCTCGTTTGCTTCACAGTGCCTGAATTTCTCTGGCACATTCATTCCCCTCCTCAGTCATGCTGATCTGCTATTTGCTCAATCAGGTGAGTCTTTTCTCCTTTATGCAGGAAAAATCTTTAAGGATGAGCAATATTGGACCTAACATCAGAAGTCTTAAAGACCATTTTTTTTTTCCACAGATGGTATTAAATTAACCCTAATCCCACAGTAGGTTTTTACAGTATCAGGCTTCCAAAATTATGAACTGAGCCTACCTAACAAACGAGTCATGGTTTTGACTGAAAAAACAGTATGTGGCATGACAACCACAACAGTGTATTAATACTGATGAATTGTGAAGACTGCAGAAAATACAATTTCTTAAATGCAGGAGGTGAGATTTGCTTCTGCATATTTGCCATGGATGGAATCATTTACATGGTTTTTGCTCTAGGCAAGGTCTGAGCCTGGGAAGATGTGCTGAAGCCACACAACAAGATTGTACCTGCTCAGTGGGATGGAGTGAGGTATAATTCTGTCTTGTACAGTATAAATCCTGTTTGGAAAAGGGTGATTTTGACTCTGAAATGGATTTCCACATGAACAACAGAATATTTTAAACAGGGTTGGTGTTCTTTTCACATACTGAAGCTCTACAGTAAACTATAGAGGGTAATGTCACTGTCAAGAGCAGGTTGCAAGAATATATTATAAATGAAAGTGTTAGCTAGATTTGGCATAGTAGCCTTTATTCTCTCCAATGGAATAGTAATTACTTCATCCAGAACTGTGTAAGATATCAGTACTTGAAGACTGAGTTAGATGTTTGCTGCTCTTTTTGGCAGCATTTGGTGCAGAAATGGGGCCATTTCTGGAGCACTATCATATGCAGTTCCATCAGCCTCCCTGTGGATCAGACAAGGACCAAGATGTTCAGGTTGCTAAGGCATGCTTTCAAGCTGCTGGAATATTCTGGATAACTTAACATGCCAAAGTAAACAACATCTGAAACAAAAATGTAATGAAATCTAACTGGCCCCAAAGGACTTTAAAGTGCTTTTAATTGTTCAGGCAGTTTCTTTCAACTGTTGGCCTCTGAAACACATTGTTTGCTGCTCCGAATAAGGAATGGCCTCAGTTAACAACAAACGCTTTTCATGAACTAAGTTGTCTTGAGATAATCATTCTCGTTCTTTGACCTCTGTCTTGGTTTGAAAGACAGGTGTCTGTTAAGGAAGGCAGGAGCCTCCCTTGGAATGGAAAATGCAATCCCCTTCCCTCCAAATGTTTATAATTTTTGAAATTAAGGGGCTCTCAGGCACAGATATAGGGAATAGGAATAACAGTTCTTTACTAATATATATATATAGAGAGAGAGAGAGAGAGAGGCAAACAAACAACACTAACCACGGCAGTAATAACAAACAGAACCAGGAACTCAGTGCCCGCCTTCCCTCGGCTGTTTGGGGAGGGTGCGATGGTTCCCTCGCGGCTGCAGGGGGCGCTCCGGAGCGAGCTCGGGGAGCACGCGGTAATGGCGGACGAGAAGCTCGCCTCACAAACCCCAGGGGCAGCCGATCCCGGAACAGCAGGGACGAACACACAGAATCCCGGGTGGTAGGCGAGATGTATCAAACTCCGGAGCTGCAGCGGGAGCCCCGGGAGGTCTCGGCAGGCGGGGGGTGCAGGGCTACAGTGCAGTGAAGGCTCGGAGCAGCGGCAAAGGAACGGCAGTCGTGGCCCGGCTCCCAGCAGGGCAGGGAAAGGCGGGCTCGGGACCCCGGCCCCCCCTCAAGCACTCGAGCAGATGGGTAGAAGGAAGGCAGCAGAAAAGGCAGAAGTCTGTAGTCGTGGCGAACTCTCTCCACAACGACAGCAGCTCCTCTCCCCCTCGAATGCCGGCAGGACAAGAGAGCGAGGGACCCCACCCAACCCCTTTTATCCAGTTCAAATCTCGCGACCTCTCTGCCCCACACGAGAAAACCTCAGGTGAAAGAGGCTGGCCAGCTAGACCCCTCCCCCTGTGGCCAGGTCTTTTGTCTCTTTGGCAGCTTGTATGGGGAAAAATTCTTTGAGAGAAAAAGAAAACAAAAAGAAACCTCCTAAAACCCCAACAACCTCTTACCTGAAAGACATTTTCTGACACTGTACCAAATCCATTTATCACTTTGTGCTTGCAAAATATTAGTTATAGGACAAAATTTACAGAAAATTTAGACAAGCTGTAGGTCAAATCTGAGTTCCTCATCCTCAGTTGGTGGAAAAAATGATGGATTGTTAGTCTCTTTTTCTACTTTTCCCTTTTTGTTATGTTTGGTTTTTGGGGTTTTTTTGCTTGTGTGATTTGCAAGCTGTAAAAATAATCACCATTTCAGTGTATACACTTGCTGTACAATTTTGTTACTCAGTCACTTCAGAAATTGACTGTCAATGCTCTTTGGTTCCTGGTCTTTATGAAGTAAAAGCCAGGACATTTTGCTAATTATTAGGGATAAGGAAGCCAAGCCAGATAGACAATATGCAATGCAATATTAATAACAATGTTTATAACAATAATCATAATAAATGATGTAAATTTGAACAAATTTTCTAGTATTAAACAGCCTTTCTCATGAGTGTGTTACAATAACATATGGTGTAAGACCAAAACTCTTTCCTGATCATGTTTTTCTCTCATTTAATCCCTGACAGTCCATGGGAATGATGCTGCCTGGAGTGACTACTAACCTGACTCATTTTTATACACATTTCTCAGCTTGCAGTTTGTCTGTAATGTCCCTAAGACTTCTAATATGTCTTTTGTCTTCTTTCCACAGGGAAAAATGCTGGAAATGTCATCCGTCCACACTTACAGATGCAAGAGTAAGGTAGTTGGGTTCACAGAGCAAGATGATGGTGATGTGTGTTTTGACTCTCTTGAGGTACTTGTCGTGTTGAAATACACTTAGCAAAATGCTGCACACTGAACAAGAGAAAAGGCAAGTTGCTATCTTTGGACAGCAGATAGGACTTGGATGAGGAACCTTTGCAGTGTGTTCTCTGTCTCCCTTTTTTCCCTTATATTGGCTGGGTTGGTGGGTGGGCAATTAAGAGCAGGCCAAAACAGCCACTCTTGTGCCATTTTCCACCATTCCCAGCTGACTCCTAAATAGTTTCCTAGACTTGCCTGAGCACAGATCAATAAAGCTTCTTTAAAAATAAGCACGGATTTCTATTGGCATTTCTGTCTAAGAAATTGTAGAGAAATGGAAAGGAAGATTTAACAACCCAGGGGCCTAAAAACAAACAAAAAGTATTGGAAACAGCGAAATGACAGTATAGTTTAGTTTGTTTGGTTTTTTCTTCCCAGTTAATGAAAGGAAGAGGGGAACTGTGCATTGGAAGACATCCAAAAGAAGGATGATTTGTGTTTTCTGTAGGGCAGATGTGTGATAAAGCCAGACACCCTGGTTCCTGGATTATGCAGCCTGTGCAGGAAGACTGTGCTTGTCCTTCCCATGACTATCCACCTAACATTCCCTCCTAATGGAAACCTGAGTAAAGAGGTCTGCTTGCACTGTAAATGACATTGCAGCTTTGCAAACATTTTTCCAGTTGCAGAGGTCCAGGCAGTATCTGCATAATTACATGCAGTGGCCCTGTTCCTCCACTGTTCTTCAACATATGAATCCACTGTAAGAAGTTTTCACACGTGTTTGGGTCAAAAAACATGGTCAGGGCATTTGTGTCCCATGTGCCATAAAGGTTCACTCCCTAGGAATATGAAATACTTTCGCTGGATGTAGTTCTTATTACTGTATTCATAAAACCTTTGATGATGGCAGATATCTTAGATATTGCCACTCTATAATTATATGTAAGTATGCAACAAGGTTTTGGTCTTGGTCTTTTGTGATTCCTACAATGCTTGTAGAAGGGCCAGAGATTACAGCAGTGGGATAAATGGCACCTTGTGCCTCTATCTGCGCTTCACATCCCTTCTTTCCTACAGATATAACGAGCTCAGCTTGAGAGCCCAAGCCATCCTTTTCAGTTTGACAAATTGCAGAGTGAATGAACATGTTAACTAAAGCCTTGGGCATCTCTATCTGGGAGAAAAGTGTTGAAGTTTGTAATTTAAAATCTGTCTCCTTCCTTCACACAGTGTGGTTGAACACTGCGAGACGAGACAGAAAGGAAATTTTGTCTGTACTTGACTTTGGGAGAGCTTTTCCACTGAAGAGTTTTGCTACAAAATTTTTTTAAAATTATATCTCAAAGCCTGGTTAACCTGTTAACTACTATTGTTAGTGAACCTGGTTTACAACATTGTTACCATCACCTGGTAGCAACATTGCTATTGTAACAACATCGTTATCATAACAATGCTGTTTATAAGAGGGGAAGCTGTTCTGGAGGGGGATAGGGAAAGAAACAGAAAAATAATACACAGGAAATCAGGACTCTCCACCAGAGATTGTGTGATCTTGTGACAAGTGGCTATCTGAGAATTTGGAAGGGAGTATAATCGCTGTACCTTTTATTATACAGTATCGAGAGATCTTTCAGATATCCCAGGACTGGTATGTCCTGTAAGAGGGATACAGGACATTGTCTCTTCCATTAATTGTATCTAGTAAGGAAGCAATCAGTATCGGTAAAGAAGCTGATAAAATAGGGCATTTCTGTTTCCTAAGCAAGGATATTCTAAGGCACACTCTAATGAAACACCTTGCCTGTCCTTAGTTATGCATTGCAGATGGGCCATTGCTGTGGGAAAGAGCAGCGCAAAGCAAAACATGATACTACAAACAAATGATGGGAAAAATAGTAATGGGAAATTGAACTTTTCATTCACCTTATGACTAAAAGCAATTTTACACAATGGGACACCTGGTATTCTGCCAGAGTGAATTAGCAAATCGGTATTGGTGGAACTTGAGAGAGAGAATAGGAAACTGCATGTTTTATTTGCATTCTGCCAAAGGTGATTAGAGTAACATGTTCTATGCTAATGACTTAAGCAGAAACAGAATATACTCTTTAAAAAGTGAACACATTTTTGACTTCCTGACTGAATAAGTTCTATGAGCTCTAGCATAAATATGATAAATACCCATATTGCTTACTTTTGCACCATTTACTTAATATTTTCAGGGAATCTCCTCACTTATCAATTATAGGAATTTTTGTATCCTGCTCTTTCTAAATGTTTCTGGTGATTCCCACAAGTCCTAGTTTCACTGTCTTTCAGCAGAGATGGGGATAACAATTCCATACACTGAAGAAGAGGCTGGCAATTTGACAGAAATTAAAATGACAAGAGGTGGGATCATTTCCATCCTCCAGCAAAGCCAGAAGCAATACAGCTGGATCAGTAGAGCAGTGACCCATAGGTGCTCAGTCCATCCAAGACCACAGCAATATGGCAGGATGCTTAGGGAAGCATGTGCCTCTGGATAGCATCAGTCTGCACTGGATGATTATCCCTGTCCCATTTGGTGTCAATTAATAGGTTTTCTGAACTCTTCTTTGCTCAGTATAGATGTCCCTGTAAATCTTTGGAAGCATAAAGTCCACTGCCCTCTTTTTCAGCTCTTCAGCTTAGTAAAGCTGAATTTTAAATACACATTTAAACACATCTTTAGAAACCTTATGGTGTTCATATATTATAAGTTCACTTGGCTTTATGCGTGATAACAGATACCCAAGTTTGGAGACCAAGGATTAGATTTTTGGTCTCACTGTACTATAATAGAATCTTTGTTTTTTAGCTAAGGAAGCCACAGGTGAAAATAGTATAGCTATGGGATGAATTAATCAAACGCTGGCCAAGCTTAACATTTTAAAGCAAAAGTCTGGTTATTACAAACAATTCCAGTGACACATTGGCTAAAGCTGCATTAAACATGTAGATCCATTTAGATTTCATGGAATCTTGTGATCAACACAGTCCAAGGTATTTCTTGGTGTTAATTTGCAGTCTTTATCTATTTTGATACATCAATTTTATTTACAATTGAAGTAGATATTTTTTACATTTAAGCCATGAGTTAATATATTTTTGCAGTAGTCTAAGGTAATGTCATTATTTTTCAGATGTGTTCATTGCTATGTTTCTCTTTGAAAGCAGAATGCAAGATAGTCATCCATTTTACTTTAGCAAAGAAAATTGAAGGAACCCTGCTCATTTAGTTCCTCTCTGAGTGGCCAACAGAAATGACATTCTCTGTATAAACGATTTCACAGCACAAGAAAAAGAGGCTTCATCTGCAATTTTGCATAAAAGTTCTCTGTGGCCTATTTTGCTGATAATTAATTGATTTGAAAAGCATCTATGTAAGGTAAAGATGAGCTAGTACTCCTACAATTTTAATTTCTTCTTTTTCCCTGGTAGGTATTTCTACTCATCTAGACTTCTTATCAACCACTTTATACCATCTAAACCACATGTTAACCTATTGCCTCTTCCCCCAAGCAAGATCCTCCCTTTCTTCTTTTAACCACACCTTCTTCATCCACATCCCATCACATCTGGTTGTCATCACATCCACTCACCTGCATTATGTAGCTCAGAGTGGCTTTCTACGCAATGGGAGTGGAATTTTTCTTAAAGTTCCAGTAATCCTACTCAAATAATCCATGAGATTTAAATTATATCCCTGCATTTATCTTGAGTTTCATTTGTAATTTTGAAACAGTAATGGCTTAGTTTTTGCTAATCTCTGAATAAATAATAGATTCATTTTCAATTGGCAGTATTTTTATGTGGTAGCAACTCTTATTTTAATATACAAGAAGTATAATTCTTACTAACAAAAGTAGCATTACTTTACTTTTGGGACTTACTTCGTAGAAAGCACTGCAAAAATCCACTGAGGAGCCCCGGTATCATTCATAATCCTGTTTTTTATGAGGGAACAAAAAGTCACTGTATTTTAACAATAAATTAGTTGTACTTCTGTGATAAAATAGATTAAAAGAAATCTCGCAGGAATTAAGGTCAAAATTCAAGGTGCATACATGTAGAATGTCCATAAATCCATAAAAAGGAGGTGATCTTTTCAAAATGGAGATGATGGAGGGAGAAGCTGAGTTACAGAAAGATGAGAGAGTAGCCCACAGGTGCCTCACAGAGCAATAGGAGAGCAGAGCATCAGATGCAAAATTAAGCAATATCCTGGGCTCTGTTGAGTAGCAACTCAACTCATCTTTGCACTGCTGAGTGGGGCTCTGAAAGAGCTAAAGGATATGTAAATGAAATATTTGGTCAAAACCATCCTGGATTTAGTTCCACGGTTTTTACCTTGTTGAAATTACTCTACTATTTAGATTTCTTTAAATCTATGCACTGCTGATGAATCCATTTGATCCTGGAAGACATCTTTTGTCAAAGAACAAAGTCAGCTTTAGTCCTTAACCCTAGTGGGATGGTTGTTTTTCTCTAGGACAATAACATGTATGTAATTATTAGAAAAATCAGAGGACTATCTCATGGAAAGATCAGGTACGTGTAAGCTGAAAACTGAAGCTTGATTCCTGCGGCAGGAGCTGTCTTATAGTTACCCGTGATCAGCAGCTGAATAATTTGTGATCAGCTGCATTACCAAAGATGCTTTACGAATACTAAAGCTAGATAAAATTAATTTTTCAGAATCATATTGATTACCATTTTTAGGTAAAGGACTAGAGTGTATCAACAATGAAGAAATGTGTGATGTGAAAGTAATGTTAATAAGACTAAACCAAAACCTTTTTCAGATAAAATGAAGTTTCACAAGATCAATCACATCCACAAGAAAAAGGAAGGTAGAAACATTGTTTCAGAGTAGAGATGTTCAGCTCCATTCTGTGATTTTCTCAATTGGAACCTCCTATTTCAGGCACTTGCTCCACAGAGGGATAAGTTAAGGAGAATGCACAGAATGTGCTGCAAAGTAAATTGCTTAGGAAAGCTTTGGTTTATTTACAAGTTGCAAGATAGAATAGCAAGAGAAGAGGTCACAGCTCAGACAACTCTTGAAGGGTACACAAGAAATTACTTTCCACATCATTTGCCTCTTACTGATGGGGCTGAAAGAATGGTCTCATTTACTGCCCATATGGGATGAGAACTTGAACAAATGTACAGCTTATTACCATTGCTTTACATGCAGTTTTAGAAGCAGTTAGGAAAACTTCTCAGTCTTCAGATCAACGTGTAACTTTGTCAAGGCCCAGGTTGTCCTGAGAGCTGAAAGTGTATGTAGCTGAAAGAGATCCAAGAGGATTTGTTTTCCCCGTGTATCATTGCTTCCAAGTCTCCATGTTCACTTGAATAGAGGCAGTACACTTCAGGGTAGTTTAAAACTTTTGAACTCCAAAACCTAAAATAAAAAGCTGGTGCATTCCTGATGTGGTCATTTATGTGAGTTCGTATTAAAATGTCTAAACATTAACTCTTTCTCTACAGTCTTTCACTACATGCTCCACTTGCCTTGTTTAAACTGTCCAAAAAAA
>VZTE01005438.1:379278-519196 GCA_013397775.1 Eulacestoma nigropectus | reverse complement strand
GAAGGTCTCTTCCAACCTAGTGAAGAAATGTAATTAAACAGATTTGCTTAAATACTGATGTGAGATCTGGAGTTCAATACTGATTAAAATACTCATTAATGTGTGGGAAAATCCTCTCTGTTTCAAATTTTCAGCTGATGCTAAAACAGAACTCAGGGCTGTCTCTGTATAAACAGGGAACTAAATGCCTTTCAACAGGTACAACAACAAAAATAAGATTAACTTAATTATGCAAGGAAATGTACTTTGGATCCTACTATCACAAGATATACTGCATAAATTCATGTCCCAGGGGACGAGAACTTCTGCACTTCATCATTTGGAAGTTACAAAAGAGGAAAAAAAAATAAAGAAGAAAGGCCTGGGAGTATTTTTGGTTTACTGTGGCTGTGACTCACATATTTGCCACTGCCAAGAGAAAACCAGTGCACTTTTCATGTAGCAGGCATGGTATTTTCTGGCATAAACCAAAAAAAAATCCTGTTAAAGCTATTGATATGCTTTCATTTAGAGCAATGTTAACAGTCCCCTTGAAACTATATATATCACTTTATTGGACTGGAGAACAAAAGAACTGCTAGGCTGATTACAGGAAGGACAGTATCTCTGTTAAAGACATGTTCAAAGAGTTTTGCTAGGCTTGTTTAGATTAACAAAATTAAAGTCAAAGAAGTACAGGAATATCTTTCAATTACATCAGTGAAGAAAATACCAAGATAAGGCAATAAGTATTTGGGTTGAAATACTGCTACAGAAATAAATTTGTTTAATAAATTAAACTTGATTTTGGTAAAAAGCTTCTGACTGCCCAAAGAGTTTTACCACGGCTCCTGGGAACACCCCACATTGCTGTGAGTACCCTGGGTGTTGCTTTGTAGCATCTTTGGGCACCAAGGATGACCTGTACACATGTGCGTGGCACGTAACTCTCCCTGGGAACAGGCTGAGGTGGACAAGGGATGGAACAGGCACAGGTGACACATCAAATCTTTCTGCTGGCCTGAATTCACTTTTTTTTCCCCACCCTTTCATTTGCCATTAGCAGAGCCAATAGCCTGGAGCAGTGCAGTTTCACAGCAGACTGTGGTTGCATTTGAAAACTGTGTGCCAAGCCCCATTTGGATGAAGTGAGAGAATTAGAGATTACCTGAAGTTGCCTGTAATTACTTGTGTTTTACTCATCTCTGGAGATTCTATATGAAGAAGCAAAGCACAAAGAGCCTGTCTGTACAAATCCAGCTGTTTCTCCCAAATCTACTGCTGTATTTAATTGGTAACACCTTGCTGTTCTTTCCTTAGCATCCTTGGTGTAACCCCTATCTTTGATAGGCATTTATATAAATTTGACTCAAATTACATGTATTTAGCAAGTGGCTTGGCATTTTAGTGAAATGGGAAGACACAAAAGAACACTGAGACTCACTTGCTCTGGGTATGTTTTTTTCAGGAGAGTGCAACAAGTCTGCTTATAATGGATTGACCTTCCTTTGCCAGCAACAGTGCAGCTTCCCAGCTGAAACACTCTTCAAAGGAGCTGCTACAAGAGGAAAGCAGAAGCAGCTGACTGGCCTGTGGAACCACATCGGGGATGTCATGAGTAATGTCCTTCTTGGAATGAGAAGTGAACTGGCTGCAGTAGGTGCAGGTGTATTTGCCAAGTCAAACATCATTTCCCTGCTCCAGGGCCCAGCTCCGAGCCCCACAGTGACATCACAGAACAGAGCTGGGGATGCTTTCAGGCAATTTTATTTTCACAGAACCATTAGGCTGGAGACCCTGATTCATCACAGGAAACAGAAATACCACAATTACACAATTATCTGGTGATTTAAAAATTAAGCTGTTTAAATGTGAAGGCATTATACCAATGAGATGCATTTAATCACACATGGAAACAGGTCCCCCCCGAGCCTTTAGCCCACGTTAGCACAGCTCACTGTAGCATGGGCTTTGTTTTATGACAGGGTCACATTTCTCTTGCCCTTCCATTCAGAAAATGACTGTGGTTGCCCATGAATTGTTGTAATCAGTACCACTTAGAAATGAGATGATGTGCTTAAATGGTGCAGAAAGAGTGATCATCCACCAAAGCTGAACTTTAGACTTATTTTCCACAAACACCTTTGAATAATCAAGCAGTGACCATGCAGAGCACAGTGTGCTGATGAACTCTGCACAAGCTTGGCTCTTCTCTGTCATACAGGGATAACTTGTATTATTCACACCCAGAGAGGGGCGGAATTTAAATGCTGAACCTGGAACAAAAATGCACTAGCTCAAAATTGGAACTGGGGTTTGTGTTCTACTCAGTACAAACACCACAGGTCTGGGTACCTGCACTAGACTAACATTATTAGCACTGTTCTTAGTAATATGATATTTTATAAAAATTTAATGATTATTTATTATTAATTATTATCTCAAAATTATATTTATAGAAATGTAATGATTGTTACAATTAATTACTGTCAGATTTTATAGAAATGTAATGGTTTCTGTTTCTTAATATTATTTGGTATTAATTACTGTTACCTTTAATAGAAATATAATAGTAATGAACAAAAACTATTATTTGGTATTAATTACTGTTACCTTTAATAGAAATATAATGGTTTTTGTTTGTTACTACTAGATAGTGTTAATTACTACTGTAATATCATAGTTGTTACATTTTATAAAAATGTAGTGGAATTTGTTTGTTACTATTAATTAGTATTAACTATTTATATATTCCTTAGAAATGTAGTGGGTTATTTTACTGTTAATTAGTAGCAATTACTATTATAATAGTATAGTTATATTTTATGGAAATGTAATGACTGTTTGTTGTTATTATTAATCATTAGTGTTAGAATTATCTTATTGGTAACAATCTCCTATGATTTTGATGTGTGTTCATATTTAAGGCCTTAGGCAGTGCCCTCCCATCAGTTTCCTCTGACAAAGCCAAGGGTCCCTTCCCAAAGTCACCTCAGTCTTTTCCAGCAGTGAGAGCTGCGAGTTTGGTGTTGGTCTCTTGCAGAGAGGATGTTCCACAACTCAGGCCAAAGGAATGGAATTGGTACTGAGCTGCTGTAGCACCTGCTGGAATTAAGAAGGGCATAGTCCATATTGCCAGGAAGGAAGAAAAGGAAGGAAGGATTCTTTTCCTGATGTATTGACCATGGCCTTGAAAGATTTCTTGTTCTGTTGTGCTCAATTTTACTAAGAAAACAAAAACCACTTTCAGAACAGCCAGAAAACTGAAGCTTTTATCACTTGCTACTCATCAGAATTTTCTGGTAGCTACCTTATGCCTTCTCTCACACTGATTTGTTTTAATCATTAAATAGAAGTGATATTTTCTTTGGAGCTGGGGATATTTTTCTTCTCTCTGTGAGACAGGTTTGTGAAGAGAGTTAATATCTTTTATTAAAGAAACTGATAAAGTTAGAACAAAAAAAAGAATTGACCTTTCAGGCATACAAGCTGGCGGCAGCAACATTTTTATTGCATGTGCTTTTGTGAAGAAGGCCTAAAAGTGAGAGAAAGCCTCTGGAATGTACTATAAACATGGCTAAGAATATAAACTGTGCCTAATTCAAATAACATTTCTCATATCTAGGCTGCCACTCAAGAATCTCCTTAGACAATGGATCCTTTCACAGGAAAGAAAACTGATTATCACTTCAGAATAGCTAGAAATATACTGCAAGACATAATATTACAGTGGTATTTAGTACAAAATCAACTTTTTTTAATCTACTATGATTTTATCTAAAAATGCCATTGTTACTTCTCCATAATGCTTTTATGCTCACAAACGTCAACTACAAAACCAGACCAATCAAGCTCCAGACAAATGCATGTCTGTTCTATCTGACTAATCTCCCTCTTCCAGTGCTCCTCCTTTTTCAAAGCCCTGTGGGGATTTTGGGCTGTTTGATCCATTCATGGAGTGAGAAAATGGAAGCATCAAAGATCTTTGCTCATCTGTGAGGGCAAGAGAAAGAAAAAGAGCAATGGCTGAGCAATACCAGCCACTGAAAAAGTGTGATAAAGCTGTAAGTAATTTGAAGATTTTAAGGCTGCCTTAGTGTAATAAAACTTAGAGATCACCACTTGCTGTGGGTAATGCCATCATCTTAATAATCCATTGCTAGGAACTGTCTCATAATCATCATTATTGGTCAATAATGTTAGCAGGCCTAACAACAGGTGTGGATTTGTACCTACCTTTAGCATGGAGAGGGTGTTGTGGGAAGGACTGTATTGCTGTTGCAAAGGAGCCCTGGCTCTGTTGCCATAGAAGGAAAGACAAAAAGCTGTTGAAAAGAAATGGTTTGAATAAAGTATACAAATGGCAAAAGAAAAATGAAAAAAAATATCCATACTGTTTATTTATCTACTTTAAAGACAGAGTATTATGAATAAACTGACAGAGCAGGAGAAATACACAGTTTATAAGACAGCACTTCACATTTCTCTTGTGCTGTGTTTGCTTTCAGTCTCGATCCCCTTCTCTTCCAAGCCAGTTCCTTTCCTTATCTGGAATAGTCTTGTGCACTATATTCGGCTTTCTTTTTGTCTGAAAATCATTTAAAACTGAACACTAGAGCAGAAGGGTTTTTTCCTGCCCCCTACATCCATCACATTTGTTCCAGCCCACATTAGCACAAACCATTAAAACCAAAAATTGCTAAAGAGGCACAGAGCAGACCCACCAGGGTATAAGGTTGTGTCTTAGGCTCTGTTCAGGGGAGAAGACCTGTGCTAGCCCTCAACTGTTTTCTTATTAATACCTTTTTTGTGTTCACCAGTTAATCCCAGGTAATCCCAGGCAGAGCTTTCATCCTGGGGCTTTGCTTTCTTTCTCTGTGCAGAGGACATTGGCTCGGCTACATGAAATCACCTGGCTAGAGGACAAATTACTGATGGCTTCTGTGCACCTCTGCCTTGAGCTACAAGTAATAAAAGCAATTAAAAATTATGAACCCAGAGAATTCCTAGAATAAATCTGACACTTAGAACTACCACACCCAGCAACCCAAGAGACAAGGGTTTTAGATATGGCACCATCAAATATGCTTAGCTTTATGAAACAGTCAAATGCGCTTATTTTTTACTTCCATCGAGTTTGCAGTACAAGGAGCTCTAATATGGGAGCAACCCTCAGGACTTAATCATCCTCTTCCTTTCTACTTTAAAGTCTTCACAGAGCTGATATTATTTGTATATTAGAAGTTATCCAATGTAAAGTGCTGGCATTAAAACTTTCAGAATGAGGTCCATGTCCCAACATTTATAAGGACACACCTGAAGAGTGGTCCAGCTTTCCACGGGGCTGCAAGGAGGAGCTTCGGTCCCTCCCTCTGTAAGCACTGATGGATTTACTGCTCTTTCTGGTGTCCCTGCTGGTTTTCAGACACAAGCCTCCTTCCAAAACACTAATCCCATTACCACACCATACCTAAGGCTGCTTCCAGGAAATCAGCTCCATGGGGAATTTCAGTAAGAGATATTCTAATGCGTGCTTTCTGTGGTGATTTGTTCTCCAAGACGGATCAGATTTCAGATCAATTCCTGGGGCATGACAAATGCTTTCTGGGGTTTGGATGTGTGGTAACTTGACCTTTGAAAGGTTTCTCTTCCTGCATTACTTGTATGCTGCCAGAGCCATGTGTTTTATTTTTCCTGGATGCCTAAATGTACATTACACATTGCCTGTTTGTTACACAGACAAAGAAGAGAAACAAGAAAGCAATGGCCCCACGTAGGGGATGAGGATGCTAAAGTTCACCAAAGTCAAAAGAAACACCTTTATCAACCTTGGCAGGATGCAGATCACACCCAGACTGATTAATGGATCATATAAGGCCCTACTAGAAATATTTGCTGAAGATAATAACTGAAATCAGATTTCTCAAGTCCTAATCTGTTAGTACAAGCCCTCTTCCAGAACTTACTTGAACTCTGACCACCCAGTATGGCTTCCCAATTTCATGAGTTAGGAAATGACTGATTTAACAAGAGGGGCACCTGCCAGGGCCATTCAGAGTTAGAAGAAAACAGTAAAATGGCATGAAAAGCAGGCAGTGTAACAAGATCTGAATAACCTATAGAATTCAGGTGCACAGTTATAAAATAATTTGGATTTTTTTTTTTGATTGTTAAAGATTTTGTCACTCCAGTCATGGTAATCAGAAATTTTTAAGCCTATTTAGATCCTGCTCCCTTCTGCTAAATAGCATGAGAGTGATAACAATGCACAACTTCTGCTGGGATATGGACACGGATCAGCAGGGAAAGACAAGAAGAAAAAAAAAAAGTAAATCATTCTATACTGAAAAAAAGTAAATCATTCTATACTGAAATGATTCAATAACACTGAAAAGGTAAGTGGCACATGCTTATTTTTGTCTTAGCAAGACACTATAGATGAAAATGATAACCATTTTAATGGCAATAATGCTGAGAACAGGAGTAACACCCACAGAGATAAGTGGCTGCAGCAATCTCCCCCAATTACAGGCCAGCTGTTCTGTTCAGCACAGCTCCACAGAAGATTAAAACCAGAGGCTTGAAGGTGGAAGCAAGAAACCAGACTTTAAATCTCAAAAGTGCATCACTGACCAGTCACACTAGCCTGAGCTTTGAAACAGTACTTGGAAAATCCAAGTCTCCTACAGCACAGATGGTTTGGGGATTTAAGGCTTTGTTTCAAAGGGGCACGTATGAGCCCCTTGTGGGGGGCTGACAGTTTACCTTTGCTTAGAAATATAAGCAAATCACAAAAAACATGAGAGAAGTTCAAACTGAACACAGCCATAGAACAATTCCTGGGCAGAAAAGCTTTTTCCTTAACACCATGGAATTTGCCGACCAAGATCCCACCATCCACAGAAGCTGTCACTGGTTTTTAGAATTCCCATCAGGACAGTGGTACTTACAGAGCCAGTTGTTAATCTGAAGGACACTGGGTAGCTCCAGTCATGCTATTGTTCCATTTATGGCATTTTACAGTTGGTTATGGCCACTGAATAATTCAAACCTGAAACCACAAGCACAGGCCATCCGGCCAGTCAGAGAATTCGCATCTCCTAAATGACCAGAGAAAGGGACATCCTCCTGGACCTGAGTATTAGTGATTTCAATACTGAGTAACAGGGGCAGCACGTAAAAAATTCCCTTGGCTGAGTTAAGGCTGGGGGGTCTGTTTGAACACCTTCCTCCAGACCCCCACATGTGCTTCCCTTGCAACCCAGCAGGGACATGGGGTGGGAAGGAAGGCAGGAACACCTTCCAAAGGAAACCCATTGGCAAGATGAGGAAGTGGATAATCACAGGCCTCATTCTCACTGTAAATCAATCTCACATTCACAGCCTCTCCTGGGAACAGCAGTGAAAATGACTTAAGAAAAATCAAGTGCCACATGATGCCTTTCTATTAATTTCAGTTTAAACAGCTGTGTTACATTTTAGCAATAACTCCAGTTTCTAAAATGGTAATATCACTCACTGGCACTTGTCTGGTATGTGTTTGTACACTTCAAGAATCTAATTTAACTTCAGTCCTTGCTGAAAGGAAGGTGTTTCAGTTAGATGGAATTTTAGCTAGACTTCATATAATCACCGTATTTATAACACACACTATTTTTCTACTAAAAAAATATATATTTTTTTTGTGACCACAAAATCCATCTTCGCTCCCATCCTGTAATACCCACTCAAGTCCCTGAGGAAAAAAAATTTGTGTAGGATTATGGATTTCTGAAGGCAGCAGTAAATTCCCAGCCATAGGGCACTTTCCTACCATCAGCTGTTGATGCTGACCAGCTCACAGTGTTTGTCACAAAGCAACTGCTGTGCCCTTCCAGGAATTTCCCAGGCTTGGGAACTTCAGCAGAATGTGTATCTCCAAAATGCAAAATTCTCTGCTACTTGAGCATCTCAAAAGCAACTGTGACATTCCAAACCAGTCAAGGGAGCTTTAACCATGAATTTTTTTCCTTACTAAGTGGATGGCCATAACTACCTCCAGCCACAGCAAATGCACCAGGTTTGACTTCAGCAGTTTCCACAGGCATGAACAATGTTGTATAAATAACTCTTCAAAATGTTGGAGGGGAGAGTGCCACAGACACAATACCCCACAAACTGAAGACATGCACGTCAAGGTTCACAGCTCCTGGTTCCCTGCTAGTGAATCAGCAAAGGCAAAGCCCAGTAAATAAATAAACTGAAAGCAAAGTGCTCTTCCAACTCCCTTTCAAGACAATTTCACCTGGCTACAGCTCTCTCTCCTTGCTAGACTTCCACCACAGATCAGTGCTTTGTCATTTTGTCACCATCTGAAGCATTGTCATTTTAAATTATATGATAGTCACAACAAAAGTACCTGATGTGTCCAAATGATGAACCACCACCTCCCGCCAAAAACAATAAAGTGGCAACACTTATTTTCTGCTGGGTAAACCTCTTCATTTTTGTATTACAGAAGCCTTCTTTCAAAGCTGAAAAATGGCACGTTAGCAGCCCAAGAACATTTGCAATCTTGAAATCCTCCCCCTTCTGTGCTCTGCTGCGCTCAGCCAGGTCTAAAAATCTGATGGGAGTGGAACTGCTGAAAGTTTTAATGTCTGTATTTTTTCCAGCATTGCTTCCAAGTCATTCATGGCTGTTTACCATACACCTCACAGAACTGTGCAGGGCACCATCTGCAAACATGGTACAGATTACAGAGACTGTGCAAACCAGCAGGTGTTTGTCTCATCATCCCAGTGACCATTTGAGAGATGTCTGCAACAACAGCAGCCCATCATCTAGGGGAAAAAAACAACACTGCAAGCAGGCTTGGTCCCAGGGACTCTTTAAGGTGAGGAATGAGGAACATGTGCTCCAAGTGTAGGCAAAAGGCATGATTTTATCCCAGAGCATAAGATCTTAAAAGCATACTATTGGGTCAGACTGAAGCAAACACACAAAACCACTGAAATATTCAAGTGCTCATTAGCATAAATGCAAACTGGAGTGAAACACTTCAAAAGCTGCTAGCGCCAGGGGATTTTACAGGCATTACTACAAGATTTTGCTTCATCCAAGCTTTTCTATTATCATTATTATCTGAACGTGCAATACGTCCTTGAGTTATTTCTCTTTTTTTAAAAAAACAGTGGTAAAATGCTTTTGCTTAACGTGCACTTATAAATCCCTCTACACCAGACAACCAGAGCTTTGTTACACGTATTGCAGGAGGTTATTTTTGCCAGATTCCTCTGCAGCTTGTGTGGCTGCACATGGATGCAGTGGAAGCAGTCACTGAGAAGGCAGGATGCCCTGATCCTGTGCCAGGATCCATCCCAAACACAGGATGCCTGGAAAATACAAGCTGCCTCTGTGACGAGTTACTCTTAGGCCATGTTGGCTCCTGGCCCCTCATTACAGGTCAGAGATGTGTCTTCCTTGGGGACTGTGACCACAAACTCCCTTCTGTCCTAGAAGATAAGTTCAAGTTGATAAGATTTTTGGGTGGGTAATTTTGTGAATGACCCTTCCAGCTAGAACTGTTGAGCACGAGGAAGCTTTCTCTGCTCAATTAAGTGTATGTGAATTAGTTCAGCTACAAGAAGATCACTTCAGACAAAGTTCTGAATTTTTAGATTACGAAAAAAAAAAATAAAAAGCAAACCACTTTGCAAAATTGTGGGCATTTTTCCATCATAGTATACAGTTTGGTTCCAAAAAAAAAATCCAAGGAGATCTACTCTGAAAGGATTTGCACAATTTATAATCCCTCAAGTGGTCACTTCTAAAAAATACCTTTTTTTTTATTTTCCCCTCTTTTCCTTTGCAAAGGGGCACATCCTGCTAGTTTTGGAAAGGTGAATGTAGCATTTCACCACTTACCAGATGAACAAGGGAGCAGACAACATTTGCAGTCCCACGCTTGCCCAGGGAGCTTCCCCTGGAGATGGTGTTCTGCCACCTCACCAGCTGGGGGGGTTTTCCTCTTTCAAAGGCCTTCAGCATCTAAGCTGCAAAAATACATGAAAACAGTTTAAAAGTTAAGGCAGCAGAAAGACGCTGGATAAAACGGGGTGTGCCAAGTTCTGTGCAACCATGCTATAAACTGCTGGTTACAAACAATGATGGTTCTATCTGCCAGTTACAGTGTGTCCTTAGAGAAAACAAAACTGAGGCAGGTTCCCGACTGAATTCAGGTTTCCAGACGTCATTTATTAGCATTTCTAATTTCCCACACGCAAAGCAGAGAGGTTTTGGGGGGGTATTTGACATCTGGTATTTCTTTAACTCAACTTCCAAAAGTAATTCCTTTAAGAGCTTTTAAACCACGACACTTAGTTTTTTACCCACCATTACTGTCACCATGGCTTTCACTAGAGTAAACAAGAAGCCATCTGCAGTTTTGTGGAGTCTTTCAGCATTAGCAGTTAAGTGACATACATTAAAAAAAGATGGTTTAAGGTGTACAGCAGTGGTGATATTTTTCCTGTTTCCAGTTCATTCAGCTGAAGAATCAAAAAAACCTAAAAAATCCCAAACAAAGTAACTTACTGGACTTCGATCTGGCAAGAGAAAACCATTTCTTCCTTCAATCCCAGCTCAGAATCAGTATAACTATTTTCTACATTAACTAGAAATTTAAAGATGCTTTAGGAGCAATAACAAAAAAAAATAAATTGAGTAAGAAGTTTTGACTTGCACTCCCTTTAAAGGGCAGAGGATTTTTATGCCTAGTCAGGAAAGCAGAAAGTAATGACTTTCTTGACTTCACTAGAGCATCTTCAAACAGCAATTTTCCAATTGACGATTATTTTTTGTATTATTTATTAAATCAAATCTTAATCCAGCTAAAAGCATGTTTCCTTGATATGCATACCTCTCCTTTACTAAAGAAACATGTAATAAGGTAATCCAAATAAAGCCTGCCAGAACACCACATGAAACAGTAAAACCTCCAAAGAAATAATCCTCAAACTCCCCCACACCCTTTGAAACTTGACTCTGCACCGTATCAGGCACTGGACATTTCTAAATGAGGTCACGAATCCCCAAATCATTATGGAACCAACCACCCTCAGCACAGCCTCCAAAACACTTTCTGCGGTTCATAAAGGACCCAAAAGAAGAACTGAGGCATCTTTGAGGCTTATCCTTGGAGAACAGATCGTGTTACCACGTTGGGAGGCCTGCACACTGCAAGCATCCTCAGAACAGCTGGGGGAAGGGTTACTGATACAGAGCCATAAGTTTTGTTTGTGGAACCAGGAGATAACAGAGGTGAAAAGAAGTGGCTGCACAAGCGCTTGGATGGAGTGTTCTAGTGAAGCCTCAGCTTCTCCACAGGAAAAATTATTGACATTAATATCTTTATTCATTGGACCATAGTCCAAGCAGAGTCAAAGGGCACACACGGAAAACTGAAGTTGCAAATACAATTCTGAATAATCTTTTCTGCAGTGGCTTACTGATCAGAGAACTGAGAAAGCTGCTTCTAGAGAGGGAGCCAGGAAAGCCATAGGATGAACTGGCACGAGGGGTTTTTTAATGAAATTTTAACAGTTATCAGCAACTTACTTTTCCCTGAAACAGAATGTATAAAAAGGTTTTTCCTCTAAAAGGTTTCCATATATGTAAATAGTGACCTCAATGTAAGCATTTTCATGACTTTCTAAAGTTTGAATGGATTACCAAGCTTTATCTTTACATTTTTCATTTTGAAGCTATAAAAAGATAGTTTGTAGTTTTTCACACTATCTCTATGCCTGAAGATGTCTGCACAGAAGATCTCTCTGCAGAGAAGCCAAATTTGAGAGATCTGGGATGAATTTTAGACAGTTCTTCAATACTGAGACTCTTCTGCCTTCACACACAAATAGTGTCACACTTCAAATGCCGCCAGAACTGACTGGAACTGAGCAGGAAGAAAAAAAAAATTCGGATGCAATAACTTCGGGTTTTTTTTTCCTTAGACATCCTACCAAACTTAGCACACATTTCAGATAATAAAAAACCACTTCTAACCCAGAATCTCAAGCTTTTGTGTGCATTTTCACTTTTTAAAAGGTAAAGAAACCTCAGTCAAATATATCAAAGAGTAATACAAATAAAGAATTTAACCCTCTATTGCACGTAGTTTCACTTTCAATATCCTCATGTACTGTTTCCAGAAGTTAGGTATGATAAGATAAAGAAATATTAAACTTGGCTTTTGCATCCTTGGGCTGCTCTGCTCGTTTCATCACTTTTGAAAGACTAAACATTTGGGCATAAGATGTCATTAGAATTTGTCCATAAATCAGAATATGTCGTGCTCTTCCCTGAAAAATTAGAGGCCGTTTCACCATCCCTCCTTTTAGCCAACAACAAACTATTCACGTAACAGCAATCAAATCCCATCTCAGTTGTCATCTTGATAAATTAAACAACTTGACTTCAGTTTATCAGTAAAAAGAGCCTTCTGTAGCTTTGAAAATGTCCATGTGGCTTTCTCCTGTTCTTGGATTTTTTTATTTCCAGAATGGGAATATCAAAGCAAGTCCAAGCATTTCAGTAGCAGAGTATTAAGACACACATTGATTTTAGATTTTGCCATCCCTGTTAGGTAGTAAAGAGGATGAATACTGCAACAGGTCTGGAAGGAAAGTTCTCAGGCTGATAAATATTAAGCAGCACAAAAGCTTGTACAATATTACAAATGCAAGGTCCACTTGAATTTACTGTACTTTTAGTGTCCTTTACCTACCTTTCTCACTTACCACCTTTGCCTTAGTTTATGTATCTGTGTATGAAACATGTGGTCTGGTTTACCAGAGAATTTATGTGAGTTACTGTTGAGAGGAAATAATAAAAACCAAAAATGATGAGTACAGTGAAATCTAAGTTTGAAATTGTAATTCAAGTCATGCTTGCCAGATAGTCCATTAACATTTTAGGTACTGCTGCTTTTACAGAGCACTAGGATTGATTTAAAACTCTGCTGACTGAGCTGGTATTCACTACTCACTCAAACCCACTCTAGAGATATAACTGGCATGTTAGATTTAGTATGCTCAGATAAAAACAGAGAGCAAATGATTTTATTGTTGGTATAACCATCACACCACTGACATTTTTCATTACAACATTACATACTTAGCTGAGGAGAAGAATTGACAGAGGAGAAGAATAATTGAATTCTTTCTTACGACTGAGTACACTTGCCTTTAAAGCGTTAATATACCTCTGTTTAAAAAAAAAATAAAATTAATGGCGAAAGGGCCCCAGTTTTTGTATTCAGAATGTCTTTAGAACCAGAATGCCATGCATATTAAAAGGCTCGGGTTGGACAGTCACTGCTGGAGGGTCAGCACAGCAGCATAAAATGTCTTTCCACCCCCTTTTTAAGCTGCAGGGCAAGTCCTCTCTTGATGTAACTTATCTCTAGGTGTTTACCAGTCATTAACCTAAAAGTGGCTATAATTTCTCAGCCTGTAATTAGCGATGGTGACTAAACCTGATCAGGCATCATCCTGTCAGCTGTCTCGGATTATGGATGCAAGGCACTTCTCCCTCTCTCCAGTCATGACAATTCATTAGTTCTGCTGTTTGAGAGCAGCTGTACCATTTGCGAGGTAATTTATTCAGATTCCCTCAAAATTACTGCTGAAACGTGGGAAGATGAGGGATTTGATAAGGCTGTGTATTTACTGTCAAATAACACAGGTTGGATCTGTGGTCAGAAGTGATGGGAGATTATGTTTCATGAGAAGTATCGCCCTTGTTAAGGCAAAAGTTTAATAAATTTGATGAGGCAAAGGACAAAACGTTTTAACGTGTCAGTCATGTCTCACAGTGTTATCCACAAAACATCCCTAAAATTGTACATGTGAAGTTCATTAAAATTTTACCTTTCTGTCATGGCTTATTGAAGCATTTTCCTAAAAAGCCTCTGATTTAGTCAAAGCTGATCAAAGTATGAGAACATATAAAACGCTCTGCTTGATTAGTGACTAGGGCGGGACAAGTAAAATTCAACAGGCTTAATTGCCAAGCTAAAACTGATGAATTTAGGGATCAAACTTGTGCTCTGAGAAATAACGTCAGTGTGTGTCTTCTGAACAGACCCGGAACAAGCCCACAGTACTTGGAAAACTCAGTGTAACTTGTGTCTCTTCTCTAGCCCCAGTGATAACACCCACCCCTGCACGTGGCAAAGCTTGAGGAGGAAGACCCGGCAGCGGGGCTCAAACCACATCACTCCATGGACCTTTCATTTTCTTATTTCCCATTAATACTACACCAGCAGACCAGTCACACCAAGCTGGACCCAAAGTCAATTTGTAACTTCAATAAAACATCCCACTTTTGTTTCATTGGAATACTGTTTGCCATATTTCTTTCATATATACATTGATATAGCCAAGGCCCCCACGACTGACTGGGACTGAGGATGCTCAGCTGCTTATGATGCCAAGTTTTCCTATGGATTTGACTTAGCCTTTCACCCAGCTTTAGCATTCAAATATATCCACGCACTGAGTACGCTGAGATGTTTCCTGCAACAAACTGACAACCTCTTCATGGTCTTAAATCCAATATCCTGTGGCCTCACTGACTTCTGGATTTTAATTTGCTATCCCAGTGCACAGTAATTTCTGGTTATCTCTGTCACAGTCTTAAGCACATCTCAAGATGAAATTTTGGCAGGTTGTCATGTTTGTTAAGAACAGGTGCTCTGACTTTTAGGAGCTGTTTTTTTTTTTTTTCCTATCTATTCTTTGAAACTGGGCTCTGTGTATGTGTGAATGTATCATCTCTGACCATCTGAATACGTAGATCTTTTAATCCCCATTTTTATACATACATGCACAGACATTAATTTTAATCAGGGAAAGCTAAGATGAAATACCAATAAAAGAGGAGTTGTTAGGCATGACATTTCATTTATGGATATAGCTGAGAAGATTAATGTCTGAGCCAGCAGCCTGTCCATTACTACCTTCCGCTACTGGGCAACAGCACCATGTGTAACCACTCACTCCTCACTGCTCATGAGAAATTCTCACTGCCAGATCATTCTCTTGCCCTCAATTTGTCTATGCAATACTGTTAATTAAACCATGAAACTCAGATAATTTTCAGTGAGGAATTCTGCATGATCCCTTTTCAGGGCATATGAGTACATATACATTTGTGTATTTTCCCTTGATTAATATTTTAAATTTCTTTAATGTGTGACTTACCTGAAGGAAGGTCAGCTCCCCAGGACTCTGCTCATTGAAAGAAAACTTCAAAGCAAAGGAATGCACTTGTAACCTGGATTCAACTTAAAGACTGAACTAATTCCCTTTGAGCACTTCATGTGGCAAGGGATGGTTTTAAAGTCTGATCCCATTTTATAAAAGCGCTTTCCTTTCATAATACAGAAAGCTTCTTTTGGCTGGATACACCGAGAAAAAGGATAAACTGGTACTTGCCACTAGTTCACCTGGCCCAGTAACCAGAACAGAATTGAGAAGCAAATGCTAAGAGTGAAAACAAAGGGAATTTTATAGAAAATACTGCATGGATAGCTTAGATAATATATGCTTTTACAAATAATTATCCATCATCTAGAAGGGGTATGGAATAACACAGCAAAGGCTTTGACTGGAATCAGTTATGGCTGAAACACCTTCCTTCAAAGTAGCTCTCCTCTTTTGAAACCATTCTGTAAACTGCATAAGGACGGCTGTAGACCGAGAGCCCAGCAGTTCTGATTAAAAACCAGCATGGTAACGAGGAGATGCATTAGCAGGAGCTTCGTTTGTTCTAATTACCAGGACACTGGCCTTATACAGGCATCAACACGTATACAGGCAGGAAAAAGCAAACCAAACCAGCAGACTGGGTAGAGCACAACTCTATTGCTCCCCCGCCACCTTCAGGCACCTAAAAATAAATATATTTAGGTAGTTGGAGAAGAGAAAGAGAAGAATTAGAGGAATCATACAGAATCACAGAATGCTTTGGATTGAAAGGGACTGTAAAGCTCATCCAATTCCAATCCCCTGCCGTGGGCAGGGACACCTTCCACTAGACCAGGTCACTCAAATTTCTATTCAACGTGGCCTTGAACACTTGCAAGAATCCACAACTTCTCTGGGCAACCTGTGCCAGTGCCCCACCACCTTCTGAGGAAAGAATTTCTACCCAATATCTAATCTGAACCTGCCTTCTCTCATTTTAAAGCCATTATTCCTTGTAGGAGAAGGGAGAATATTGGTGAAAGTATAAGCAGATTTGTTTCCAGACATAATTTCCAGAATGATTATTCTACAACTGAGTTAGGAACTGATCCTTAGTGTCTTGGGTCCCTTTTATTCTCAAACCTCTCTATTCACACTGTTAAATTAATTTCTTGCTTCCAATATGAAATGAGAAAATATACTTTTTAGGGGAAAAAATAATTATATATCAAGTACAACACCTAGAAATGAAGAAAAATTCATTTTATTTTAATGCCTCTTTAAACAGGGTGATAGCTTTGAATTTTACCTCAGGTGAGCATTTTGACTGATTTACAAAAAAAACCACCAAAACATTGTCTAAGTTACCTAGCACATAGGGATATCCCTAAGAAAAGTATTTATTTGCACAATAGACTAGAGAGAAAACAAAGGCTAAGCAGATTATGACATGACACCTGCACGTGTGAAAAGGGAAATATTAAAAGAAGATAGCATCAAAACTATTGGTATGAATCTGTTTGCATTCATGGAGAAAAATGCAATCTTGTATTTAAAACAAAATCTTTCTGTAAGTGCAGAGATCAAGGGGTTTTTTAAACACATATCAGAGAAGGAATACCTTGCATGTCTTAGATGATCCTCAGGAAGAGTAACTGTGTACCAGGATGGGAAGTGTTATCCCAGTAGCTTGAGCTTCTCCACAACTTCACATGTGCATCACATACAATAAGATTGGCAGGAAAAACCCAACCCTTATTAACTCAAATCCATGACTTGCATCAATTATGAAACCTCTGAAATTCAGAGGTGTAAGGTACCTTCAGTCACTGTCCAGGACTGCATCCCTTATCTCTGGATACTGTTCAAAAGACAGTGAGAAATTCCACCATATTCAAAATAGAACAGATTTGTTTGCACTACTCAGCAAGGAGTAAAAAGGCCATCCCTGCCTTTATCAAATGCTGGCTTTATTTCCAGCAATGTTTTTTACATTTAAAGTACCTAAGTACTTCACTAAACACTCTTCTACCATCTATCATGCATCAATATCACAGAACTTCTTGACAGCCTCTACATTTTTCAGAAGGGGGAGCTTCACAAAGGACTAACTTGACCTGGGAAAGTGTTACTATAGAAAATCACTGGAGAATGATTTTATTGACAGTGAAAAATGAGTGTTGTGAGCTTCTCTCTTCGAGAAAATGCACTGGCTGCCACCAGCAGGTATTTCAGCACACAGCTTTCTCCCCACCCCCAGCCTCAGTCACATCCTTTCTGCAGCACCAAAGTGTCACATGCTTGGCAGACTCATCGGCCTCATTTCTTGTTACTGGAATTGTCTCTGGTAACAAAAGAGAAATTCAAAGCCAATTTTTCCACCAGGAGTATCTGTCATCGCCTTGGACTTCATGTTCAATGCATTTGGAAAACTCAGGGTAAGGTGTCTGACACGCGGGTTGCTTCACCATAAAAATCTTCGAATTTCTTTGCTATGCCTATTGTGCTGAACAGAAAATGAGGTGTTTGTGCTCAAACAGAATGTGCTTGTTTGTGTATAGGAGTCAACATGTTAAACAGCTCCCTGGAGCATCAAAGAGAGAAGAAAAATGGTAATTCCAGGGAAGAAGCAATATCACAGGGAAAATATAAAGCAACACCTGAAGAACCTTACCTTTTAATATTTTTTATAAATTGATGCTCTACTGGAATTAAGGAGATCAAGGAAGTCTCTGCTCCCCACCTCACGCCTGCACATAAGGATGAGCAGTTCAGACGTGGGTTGACCATGCTGGGACTGTGCTGGCAGCCTTCTGATCCCAAACAAAAACCATATCCACCATTAAGTTTTCTACCATTCAACTAATGTGGCAGAAGCAAAAACTCAGTGACTCTCTTTTATCACCCAATTTTCATACACAGGGAACATTCATTACTTTTAACAGAACACGGTATAGACAGATCAGCCCCATTACAAAAGTCGGTCAGACTACCAACAACATCTCGTACTAGCTATCAGAATTGTCCTTTAAAATAAATACCTGGAGATTAAATGCAAAAATCCAGCCCAGTACAGCTTACGGAGTATAAGCAAAACTCAGAGTGCATGTCGCTGATCCCCCTGCAATACCCCTTTTACCTACGCCCATCCATGAGACAAGTTCACTTGGTGCCTTTAGGGGACTCATTCTCTAAATATTTTTAAAAAAATCTGAAAGTTACAAAACTGGAAACTTACTCTTCTCTAAAAGCATTGCATCAAGAGCCCTCACCAAAACCAAACTCACAACTTTTTACAATTTACTCCTGTACCTGCTGCCCCGTTGCAGAGGACAACACATTTGCAGCTCTGAGACACTGTTTGTATCCCCCTGCAGTCACCACTGACTTCTAATATTCCTTCAGGGGAAGGCTCACCTTCAAGTGTTATTATCCCTGAGCCAAGCTAAGATGCATTTAAAGTTACCTAATTATGACCATTATTATTTCTACAGCTTCTTTCACGTAAGAAATACAAAGTACTACAAGAAACAATTCCAGTTAATAAAAAAGAAAGGGGAAATTTAATTTCTTTTTGCTAATCAAGCCATCAGGTCTCTTAAGATGCAGGTGTCATTCTCATTCCTGCTGTAGGCTTCCTGAGTGATTGTGAGGAAATTATTTGTGTTCTTTGTGCTTTAGTTCTCCATTCATTAAACTGAGATAACAGCACTTCCTTTCTCTGACCTTTTGTACGTTTTCTCTGAAGTCTATTGTAAATTTTACTGGGTATATACTGTGCCTTATGTGCAAAATCACTATCTATTAAAACCTTCATTTCAGTTGGGACCTCAAACAACAGCTAGAGAAGAAATAATAACATACAGACATTTCAGGTGAGATAAACGCAACTTATTAATTTCTTTTAGAATACAACATGCTTCAGCTGGGAAGTTTTAAGATGAATGACAGTTTAAAATAGATATTTTAATTCTGCGCTTTGTAATGCCACATCCTCTTACAGGCATCCAATATTAATGTGGAAATCTCTCCCAGAATATAAGATATTACTTCTAGCAACCAAAGTAGCATTGATTACCCCATGTATCCTTTTTAAGTCCTTCATTTGATAGGCTGAAAGTTATTTTTAAGACACAATCTTGAAGAAAGGGATCTTTGATATAGCAGAAATCCTCTAAAACAAAGGCAGTAGACAATGAATACTTAATGAGTGACCTACTATAATCTCAGGATTGATCTGCTTAAAAAAAACCCCAACAAAACAGAAAAACACCACCACAACAAAAAAAACCACCCCAAAACACCTCCCAGACCACCTTTATAAATCAAAGGAAATATCAGAAACAAAAGCAAAGAGTCCTGACTGCGGTTAGAGATGCACAGCACCACTTCTGAGCCATCATTTTCTCAAGGATGGGCCAGTAGAGGTGGCTTCCTGACACCTTCCCTCCTCAGGTGTCTAAATCCCAAAGCCAAGTACATTCCTAGGATCCGACGGAGTATTCCCTTCACTGACAGATTTTGACCACAGAAAAATGTTCAATACACACCAAGAAGTGAACGAGGGTGATGGCAAACCCCAGGCTGACCCCTGTCTTTATGCACTTCATTTTACTGTATTGCAGACCTAGCGATACACAGAAGGCCACTGGAAAGCTACACCTTCAGGATCACGAACCTGATGGATTATATATTCTTTGGCATTGACTTGTACTACTGAAGAAATAAAAATACTCTGAGTAAAACTGAGTCAGGAGGATGAAAAGTCACTTTTTCTGAAAATAGTCCTTTACTGCCCTACCCTGCTAAGCTTAATAAGGATCTTTTTTTTCCCCTGCCTCTCCTCTCAGAAAATAGACTCATCATTTCCTTTTGCTTTGTTTCTCTTGTTTTCACCTTTGCCTGGAGTCAATCTTGATATGAAAGGCTTTTCAGATGCATCCACAGCAGTCAGCAGTGTTCCAATACATAGTACAAAAACAGCTGCAGTAAATTGATTTCAGTATTATCCCTTATTTCTGTTGTTTAACGAAAATAAATATTTTCTCTGACCACTTTTCTTAGGGATAAAGCACAGAGATAATGAGCAAGGGGATGGACAGGCCGCAGTGTCTGCTGTGGCAATGCTGGATTGTACCACGCAATCTTCAAGTGCTGGACTTTAAATTTGTGGTTATTTAAAACTGAACTTCAAAGTTATTTTTTCTGAAAGGTGAAGTCTCACTGAAAAAAGTTACCATTTCTGTTGCCAGCAGGCACAATTTTCAGAAGAAATAAAAGAGATTCAAATTTCAGAAAAACTTCTACTTCTTTGTGAGGTAATACTTCTACCTCTCTATTATTTCGTCTGGAAAATTATCTCATTTTTTTTTAGAGGTCTGTTTCAAATCACAAGTTGTCTGCAATCACCTTCTAGTTTAAAAGTACATTATAAGGACTTGCTAAAAAGTCTTTTAATATTTTAGTATAATAAACCCTAGAACCATAGAATTATTTGGGTTGGAAGTAACCAAAGACCTTGTAGTTCCAAGCCCTTTGCTGTGGGCAGGGATGCCAGTAACATTCATTAATGCCAGTAAAGTTCATTAATGTAACCACAGCAGGTCTAATGCAGCTTTATACAACTGGCTGGTGTCTTCAGTGTGGATCTCTTGGAGCCTGCAAACTGCACACTACTGAAATTCATAAACTGGAAAGACCTGCAAATATTTAAGTAGAAAAATAATCAATAAAGATTCGATGGACTTGAAAATAAAGGAGTAATGGAAGGTTTTCTGGGGGGGAAAAAGCGCCAAAGGTATGCAGATGGAAAAGCATTATTCAAAGACAAGACACTTGGGAAATAAATCTGTTTACATCTCTACACGCCTGTCATTCTGTTACAAAAATAATTGTAATCTATATTATCTCTAGGTACCTCATACAGTCAGGAAAATATAAAGATCATACTAAAATTAGAAACTACTACTAGCAATAAATCCATTGTCTTTGTCATCAAAGGTGAAGTCACAAAACCACCTCCAGCTCCACATATCCCACCCTGCCTGGCCCTCCCCTACCTGAGAAAACACTTCATGTCTAACCAGCTTCTGGGAGGTAAAACCAAAAAAACATCAGATGCATCACTCATTGCCCATCACTCACTTATATTCTAACAATGGGAAATGTCCTCCTACCCAAACCAAGGAGGAGACAGCAAATATCTGGAGTATAGAGCTCTTTTTCTTTTTTTTAATGTGGCAGCTATCCTAAATAAAAGATCAGAGCTGCAAAACGAGAGACAGAAAAGGTCTCGCTCAAAATATGTGGAAGAACTTCAGCTTTTAGGTACCAAATCCTTGAAGCAGTAGAAAAAGTGGGAAAAAAAAACCCCAAACAAACAAATGAACAGGTAAATTAGTTAATTACTAACCAAATTAGGGGTAAACCCCCCAGTTAGCACATCGAGAATGCCTGAGAGAGAAGGTCTACTGGAAACAATATTTTGGGAAAAGGAAGATGTTCTGGAAGTGTGCAAGACAGGACCCAAGGCTGAGAACTGACAGCTAATTAATTATAAACTTGTAAATGGATATGACAGCAAAGAATGTTACTGTGATTTTACACCCTATTAATAAAGACTTTATTCTGTGGACAACACAGCTAATTAAATGTCTTCCATTGACAACTTCCATCAAACCCAAATTTACCATATTGCACCTGATGCAACCCAGACAGATAGAGACAAACTGAAGGGAGTTCTGGGCAGAGGAAAAAAGAAACCATTGCCAATTTCCTGTGAAGAAACATTTCAAAAACTTTAATTAGGGGGCTGGACAAGATGTGCCTTCAGCCTCAACCACTTGGGTATTCTGCAATTCTCAATTGTTCAGACAGTTCAAGAGACACAAAGAGACAGAAAAAGCACAGCACAGGCAGAAGGTACATTTCACACACTAAAACTGTACTTTGGGATAGTGAAACAGCCTGAAAAGACAGAGACAGCATTTGTGTGAGTGAATGCAACACTGAGCCAGGGTGCTGAGTCAGCCAGGGTAGTCCTGCACCAAACTGAGACTTACGTGAGGTTTGTTTAAATGAAAAGTGTCAAAATTCAACTCAAATATCTCTTCTTCCTGTTTGAACATCTCAGGGAAAATTCAGAAACTTTTCTATGACTCACTCTCAATTAGCAGAGGGTCAATACCGTTTTGCCAGGATCGAGGGGCAGGAAATACACATTTTCTTCACGTCTAAGCTCAATTCATAACCAACTCCTATAATCACAGTGGTCTGATCTCCATGCAAACCACTTTGAATCAGAAACATCTATTTCAAGAATTGACACGAGCACACAGTTGGGAATTGCACAGAATTTTCATGTCAAGCTTAATAATTACTTTGCCTTCTTTCCATATCCTGCCCTTGTTTCTCTACATCGGGTGGGGAAAGAAAATAATCTTATCAGGCACCATTGCATGCACTAAAGGAAATAAAAATCATTCCTGCACAGAATCCCAGTTTGTTGCTAATCCACCTAGGGAGATAATATCCCCATTTTTTGGCATTATGAGGAAAAGACAGATAAAGCAGAAAATAACTTACCAGCTCTTTAGGTATCTGTCATAGTTGTGAAATATTTGTCCTTAAGGGGATATTCCTGAATGGCTTGTCTCGGCAATAGTCTGGAACATGAGGGGACTTAGCTGCCCTGCAGTCTTCACACATTTCTTTCCCAATTTTGCATTTAATTTCAGCCCTAATATCTTCCTTGTAAAATCAAAAAAACTAATCATGTGTTTTAAAAAAAATAATCAATGTAATAATATGCTATGTATACTTAAATATATTTATGTATGAGCATATATATATATATATATGCACATAGATACAAAATAATTCACTTAGCAGCCAAACAAGTCCTCAACATCCTTACATTGGCTTAAGGAAAGAAATGATAAAAACCAATGACAATTCCAACTTCAAATGCAGCATTTGCTGTTGGAACTTCTTTGGGAAAGTACTGGAAGTTTTTGTTAATTGCCTTGGAGGACACGCAGCCAATTTAGCTCATTAACAACAGTCATCTGTAGAAAGATTTTCGGGCATCACAGGTAGCAGTAGTGCAAACATCTGCACTCCTTCAAGAAGCCCTTATTTAATGAATATCAACCCATTTCAAACAGATCTGTTTAGATTTTGCTGGACTGTGAGGAAATTTTCATGATCCACTGAGACATAAGAAATCCATATGTAAAACTGAAGCGATATCAGCTGACAATCTTATTTATAATGAAGGTTGCAGTATCATGTCAATATTAAGAAACTAATTTCTCACTCTATTTCCCCCCTGCAATTTTTTGAGATTTAACCGATCATTCCTGAGCTTTAATTTTGAGCTCCGCTGAACTGTTGTTGATGCTCCATTTCAAAAAGGCAAAAAAAGAAAGAAGAACATGTGTGAACTGGAGTCTTTCTCCTGCAGCCAAATGGTGCAACTGATTCAGCCTTCCAACCTTCCAAGCAGCCCCCAAATGGTGACTTACAGTCTTTGTTGGATAAGGCAGAGAGATCAACACTAACCCTGATTTTTTCTTGACTAAAAAGCCACCACTGTGAATGGAAAGACCGAATCTGTGTCCATGTATATAAGTACTTGTTTGCACTTATATTTTACATATATTTTGTGTATAAACAATATATGTATTTTGGCTATTCATCCTTCAAATCACATTCTTGGGAGAATGTGATTAAGAAGTTAGAATTTGGAGGAGAAATAACATTAGTTTTATCTGCTATATCTGCTTTGCAATCTTATAAAGATGGTTACTTTTCTGTCTGCGTTTCTTAAAATGTGAGCTAAGGCATGCTTAAGTTTTTTAATAGAATCTTCAAAGTAGGTAGCTACAAAAATCCCAGCCATATCACAAATCACTGTGGATTACTGGTTATCATATCTTAGTAAAACTGAGTTTAAATATAAACTGCAAAATGAGTTATTTGAGGGCAGGATACCATTAGAATCAACTCATACCAAATTACTAATTTAAAAAATACCATTGGAAAGGGATAAGGTTATGGTTAGAAGAAATAAAATTGTCCTGCAACAGCAATCAACCTGTTTTTGTTCTAGACTGCAAATTTTGATATACCTATATTGATGCTCTTTGGCTTTATTGTAAGACTGTTTGAATCTTGCCTTACAAAGATACTTATGAAGCATTTCTATGATTAGCAGAATAATTTTAAAGCTGTATTTTTATGTACTCATAGCAGAGCCTTACTAATTCCATTAACTGTATCCTGTTTCTGCAGTGCCAGCGATTTGAGCTCTGCATTAATGAAATGAGTCAGCTATTCAGCTCTGAGGCCTTTTTTCATTGCACAAGATCAAGAGAAGTTTTCTACTAGAATTAAACAGCTGAAGAAGGAAGGGAATTCTACATTTCCCTTCTTTACAATGTAGAGGTTTGGATGCCATGAAGCCTTTCCAAAGCTCCAGACAATGTTCCTAAGCAGGGAGACCCCAAGTACTAACTAATACATGGAATCCGTCAAGCACTGTTTTAAACGATGTGGATTTTTAGCCCAACATCACAGAATTAAACAAAGGCAGTGTAACAGTATAGAGCACATTAGAATAACAGAACTAGAATGAGAGGCTTGCAGAAGTGCGGGGAATATTTAACTAAGATGCAGAAAAGATTATGTTGGAGCAGCACATACATTAGTTCCCCTCTGGAGCTGCAATAATTTCCAGTGCATAGTTTTGTTTCTTTCCCCACAAAGTTATGTACTGTTTTTCAAGGTCGGGTATTTTTACTCCTTAAAATGCAATCAAAATGCCTACATTGTTTATAGTTAATGGATTCTGGAAGACTAGCAATATTTTAAGTTCACATGACATGTTCCCCTTGCTCTCAGCCAAAGGCCTATCACCTTTTCCATTCCTTCAACATTACAATTTAATTACTGTGGAAACTACATATGCAAGCTGCATTTATTAATAAAAACAAATCAAAATGTCTAATGTAAATTGCTGATATGCTACGTTATCTCAGCTTTTCTGTGGAAGTCCTCACAAAAATAACTTTAGTTTTGACAGTCTGACTTCCAGGATTTTATATTATAGTTCTCAGTAGGATACAATTGTTCATAGATACGTTAAACTTTAAACAAATTTTCTTTAAGCAAATGTAATGTCTCTGACACCAATCCATGCATGTTCATATTTTGAAGGTTATATTTTTAATTGCAATGGTTTTGTCCATTTACTTGCATTGAAAAGGTTTAGAGATTTAGAGATATTCTGGAAGGAAATTATAGATAGACATAGTGATAATTTTAAATTAAATCCATAATATATAATTTAAATATATAAATTATATATTAAATTATAATCTATATATAATGTTAATTATTTTTTATATATGATCTCAGCTGGCAATATCCCTAAATTCATATACACCACACAACAATGCTGTGTGCATGTGAGCTTCCAGATCCAATTCATATTCCTGCCACTTCCCTGTACAGTTTCATACCCCTAAAGACACCGGATCTATCGTCCTGAAAATAAAGTATTAGATGCCCAATGTAAACACGCCAGTGCTTTTTTACCTTTTTAAACAACCTTTTCAAGCAATTATAGCATCTCCCTGAACAGTCTCCATGCAGGATTAAGCCAGCTACCCGTATCTGTCAAAGGTATTTATGTGTCACCAGAAGTGCCCCGTCACTACAGAGAAACGATTACTGGAAAGGACCTAAATCACTGTTAGAGCAATCTCAAAGTACAATGTTGTAATTACAATTTGAATTTCAAATAGAGAATACAGGGAGCAATACATCCTCCTTGGGACAACTTCTGCTAGCCTTACTGCCTTCAATTTTTGTGAGTTTTTTTATTAGAAAATAGTATTTTCCATTATTTTTATAACACATTGACACACTGCAAATGCATTTCTACAGGCAGAATACACAACGCTATGAATACATTTACATTTACTCTGAATATTTAAAGAGGAAAGGCCTGGATAAAATCACATAAGAGTTATTTCTAAGCTGTTATATTTTTGCATTTTATCTGTGCATTCCACTGGAGCTGAAAATCAGTGGGGAAATAAATCACCAGCACTTTCTGACTACACCTTCGGGCTCTGTCAATTTGCTTGAAATATATCAGATGATCCTGACTGGTAAGAAATAATACACCTGCTCTAACAAAAGATCTAATCCTCCTGTCAGAGGCTAAAGCACCTTGGTGGTGTGCCAGAAGCCCCATGGGGAAGGAAGCTCCCACTCCCCTGACAGCACTGGGAGCAGGGAGCCCAGGGCTCCGTCCTTCCCCACGTGTCCCCTCGCTCCGTTTGAGCCAAGCTCAGTTTTGTCTGCGCTTTTCCTAGACGCCCAACATACAAACGTCATTCTTCACCCACTGGAGGCTACTCAGATCTTTGCCTTGGTACATCAGAACAAGTGTTAAGGACATCGGTTGTTGCCATCTTCTGAGAAGATCTGAACTTCTGTGTTGCACAACTGCACTGCCATTGACTCAAATGAGAGATTAACAGCTGCCATTAATTGGAGCACAAATAACAAGGGTTTGATGAAGTGCAGAGAAATACCTTCCTTGTGCCCTACCCTCCAGACTGCAGTGTTTATTGTGCTGAAGGTAAAATTGATCCTTCTCTAACTGGATATGTAAGAAGTTCTGTGGAATTGTTCTTTACACCGGCACAGGCTGATGGTAGATGGGCTATTTATCCTCCAGCAACCTAACAACTAGAGCAAGTATTTCTAGTTTCTAAAGAACAAAACAAAAGCTTTGGGGGCTTCCCTGTTCTACCATCAACCCTCGATTTTGGTGGGTCAGTTTAAAATTAAAGAGTTTTAATCTTGTATCTAGGATCTTCGCTAAGATCATTTTTAACCCTAGCTCTTAAGACTTAAACCTTAGCCAAGATGATTCTTAGCCCTCGAAAGACTGGTGGTGTTTCCTCTCAAATTGGAATTTGTTTGAAGCAAAAAGTATTTATGGCCAGGAATAGTTAATGCCCAGCTATAACAAAGAATGCTTCTGTAAAGATCAAAGTGTTTTTTCAAGACACTCGATAATCTGCTATTTCCCAGCTGTTACACAGAAGCATCAAACGCAGTGGCTACTGTGATGACCAAAACATTTCTTTGGAATCTCACTTTTGAGCAGGAATATTTATCTAGGAAAAGTGAATCGTAATCCTCATGACAGGTTTATTATTCACATTTCAAATTTCTCATA
Source organism: Eulacestoma nigropectus (assembly GCA_013397775.1). Classification (NCBI taxonomy): domain Eukaryota; kingdom Metazoa; phylum Chordata; class Aves; order Passeriformes; genus Eulacestoma; species Eulacestoma nigropectus. The sequence continues at coordinate 491,728 of VZTE01005438.1, read as the reverse complement.
GTAACATACCAACCTTCCTAATTAACAAACAAGCAATTCAGTTTCTCCAGTTAAAAACACAGATGTTACCAAGATCTGTTGGGAGATTTCCAGGCATGCTTTGCTCTGCTTGTTCTGCCAAGCTCTTTCCCTAACTTTAAAGGCTTTCCGTTCCTCTCATTGTTCAGTGGTTTGGTGTTGGTTTTGCTGCTGGTTTTGTTTATTCATGTGGGGGTTTTGTGATTTTCTGTTTGTTCCTACACACTATCAGTTGCCTGTGCTCTGACTGTCTATAATTAAATTTCTTTCTCTCACCTGAGAAATTCAAGAAAACCTGTATTTTTTTTTTTCTCCCTGTAAATAAACAGATATTCTCTATTTCTCATATGTCTGGTTTCTCATTAACCAAACTCAGGGGGTGCTCCATGATGCTACCCTCCCATCCCTTTCCTTACCACCCTCGTGCAGTTAATACTGAAGGACGTGCCAGCAATCTCCAGAATTCATTAACTAGCTTTAGCACCTTTTAATTATAATTATACAGTAACTAACAATACTGCTAATGCTTTTTATTATTCCAACTATCTCCTTCAAATCAAGTTCCACATGCAAATGTGGTGAAGGAAACACAACAGCTCCATTGTCATTAACACTCAGTGCAGCACACATATTCCTGCAGTTAGTAACCTAGCCAGGGCTTCAACAGGGAGCCAGTAATTGTGTGATGTATAGATGTTAAATCCTGTGCCTGTCTGACCTTTTACAACTGTTCAGTAGTCAAACCACACCTGCAGCAGCTCCCAAGCATTTGATACAGGCTGTTCATACTTTGCACAGCCAATGTCTGTGTGTGTGAAACCCAGATTATGCAACACACAGCACAGCATGTGTGTGCTTGACTTCAGAGCTGTCTGACACTCACTACACATCTGGTTTGCCTCTGGCATGTCCCTGTTACACCTGCAATTTACACTATTCCAGATACACACAGTATCAGATTGTAGCTTATTTCAATGTAGTTTGGACCAGAAAACATGGATACAACTTGCAAGAGCGGCCTCTGCGAGAGACTTTGCAGTTTTATGATAAGGAGGCAAATGCTGCATAGCTGAGACGCTAATGGGGTAACCACTCAAGGCTCACACACTCTGAAATCCACACTTGTGGTAGATAATGACTTAGTAATACAACCCAGAACTTCAATCAGGAATTACTTTTGATCGTTAACTAATCCATACTTGCAGCACTTATACTCAGCATCCTTCAGAACCGGAACATTTCTGTTAGAAGGCACGAATGGAAAAACAGTGGAAAACACTATACCATGTAGCATTTATGGCTAACCTCCAAAAGCCTAGCTACAACACGATCTCTTTTACAACACCCACACTACTGGCGTTAGAGTTTTAGCCTTTCTTACAAGGAAATTGCAAATTCCCGAACATCTTGCCCTAACCCTTCAACTGTTAAAGATACAAGTAGGGAAGTCATGAGAGGAATTTTGCAACAAATGCTCAGCATATGAGTAATGAACATTTTGACAGCTAGAGAACACGAAAGAAAGGAAAAAAGCCCACACAACTTGCGAGGTTGGCTTGTCCCCTTCCTTTAATTAACAAGGGTGAAGGATCTGCCATTTAACTGGGAAATTGTGTGACACATGACATCCCCCCTCCACATCCTGGCACGAATGGGAGCAAGATAGTCCGGGCTCACTGGATGGAGAACCGACAAGGCAGAACATGTAACTCATTAATACACACTGACCACAAGCAAAGCATGGTATAAGAACTGCATTATTTTCATTTTAGCTGCACTGGCAGTGGTCCCTTCATGTGCATTTGGAATGACAACAGGGAAGCACTTGCCAGGCAGAAATAACTCTTTTGAAATTAAAGCAGCAATAAACTTTGATATTTGTCACAAATATGACTGCAACCACAAAAGATGGATCAATGTTCTAAGTCTGCCAAGATCCCAGCTGGGCACAATTTCTGCTTTTATTATAAACCTATTTAATATGCAACACACCCTATTACCACCATACAATTCAAGAGCAACCTGGCTCAGAAAAACTTAGGCAGTACATTAAACCACAAGAGGCTCTGAAGAATGTTTTCTCACATGGAACAGTATTTCTCAATCCCAAATTTGATTCTGTTCTAAATGATTCAGTAGCACATTACTTCATCTAAGGCATCAAAGTGTCTATCCCATTCTTACACAGAAACTCTTTAAACACCAAACTTCTCAGCAATGTACTGAATACATATTATATGCAAAGTTTTGTGAGAACTTAAAGTAGCTTAAGAAATTATATCAAGGAAAAAATGCATCGAAGAAAAATCTGCTTTTACATTTGCTTATAAAGATCCCTTAACAGTTATTATGTACAGCTATTATATTTATGGCACTTGAAGTTAATGTTCCAAAAAATAAATTTGTACTTTTCTCTGAAAGTGATTACTTTTGCTCCTGACATTTGCTGCAAGAAGAATTAGTTTAAAAACATCAGAAAGATACTAAATTTCTTATTTAAATATCCATTATAAGATAAAAACTCACATGGATCTCCCACTAGAACCCAGAATTTGTACAAGAAGTGCTACAGGAAACTTTAAGCCACTTAAATACACACTCATGAAATCTCTCAAGGAAGTGTTTCTTAATCCTCAAGAAGATAGAAGACTGTCCAGATGGGTGCAATTGATGCTGGGATCTGGCCATTGCGACCTTAACTCACTCATTTCTGAACAGCCCCCATCATTCTCACATTTTCTGTTATTTGCTCATTCCACCAATACCCTACTAAGTGGAATAATTTTCCGTAACTATCATTTTAGATGAAAAAATTGTTTTCTTCACTTGAAAGATAGTATTTGTTAATGTTTGTATTATTTAGCAAACATTTCCCTTCAGGCATTTTTTCCTGATATTCCAATTTAATGACTTACAACCTTTAATGTACTACTTTAACTTACTACAGAATGCACATCATTTCCATAGTACTACAACCATCTGGGGGGGGTGGAAACCAAAACCACCACAATCCAAACTAAATTAACCATAGCCCTAAAAAAAACCCTCTTGAAGCCCTTTTGCAGTAGTCTGGATTTTTCTATTGCATGCAGTAAAATTTACTAGAGATGAAGGAATGTCAACAAAGCAGGACAATCTAAGAACAAAAGGGGAAATGGTCCCTTAAAACATAAAAGCAGTCAATTTTAATGCTTCAGGTTTCAAACAAGTTGTTTGTGCTCCCTGACTTCTACAACCCTTGGTCTTCCACATCCCAAAATGCTTTATTTACGCTGTGTGGTTTATCTTTCCTGCATCCAAATCTCTGACTTTATTCCCAGCAGTCAGACAGAACACTGCAATGCCCCCATCCCGCCTGACAAATCATCACAGGTTTGATTGAGTTTAATTATTGCCTAAATAGTTTATCAAGTGTTGTTTTTCAAGTGACTTTGCTTCTGCTGGGGAGCACAAGCCTTGAGCAGACACTGAGCAACACATCACGTTACCAAACCCAGGCCCCCGACCACTTGAACAACGTGAACAGACAACTTCAGAGCGCTATTAAATCTACCTTGCTTGGTTCTAAACCTCCCTCATAGCCAAGCCCTTCCCTGACTGAAACCTTTCCAAGAGTAGCAGCATGACAGCAAGGATCCTGGCTGTGCTGGAGGGCTGAGAAACCAGGGCTGTTTGTGCTTGATTCCACTGCCAGGAATTTGGGAGGTGTATGTGGAATACACTTTACCACTAAGAAGGTAACCACTTCCAGAAACCAGTACTTCAGTGCTTTCCACACCCTGCCAAAAGTTTGGTTTAGCAAGTCTAGCTCTATCCTACACCATTTTTAAAAGGAATGGTTCCGTGCCAGGCCATTACCCTTCACAGCTGAAGGGCCTTGAGCTGAATCAGTATCATTTATTCAGATCAGTATAATTTATTCATTACTCAGGAATATGTGATTTTATGAGCTGGCAATCAAAAGGAACCCAAGGATGCAATGCATATTCAAGAGCTGGCCTTCCCTGTCTCTGTCACATGGGAGAAATCCCACCCAGCCTACTCGAGGTCGTGTCTCAGTGTTTGTGGACAGGTGGATAGAAAAGTGTGAGTGTGTAGCCTCAACTTGCTTAGAAAGTTAAACTGAAAACATTTTCCATCCAGTCTCTAGAAGAATTTTGTTGTATTAGTCACAGCCTAGAACAACATGCCACTCTCACAAGTCCCAAATCCTACTGTCTTACAACTTTTCCCTTACAGTTTTCTCCCTCTCCAGTGACAGGGATGATTCTGGTGAGGATGCATCTATCTATCTATCCACATATAGCAACATCAAAAAATGAGGAGACCTGGTGTAATGTACATCACGTCCTTTAAGTTTACTAGCCAAGCTTCTTAAACATCTCTGCAGATTTAACCAGTTTCATTGCATTTCTGGACAGAACTGTGTTGTCACAGTAGTGACAGTTTGGGAATATGCCTGTGTCCAAGTTTTAGTTTCATCTGGTGTTTACAGAACCAGATTTACAGCTAGTGTAAATATAGCTGTCACTGTGCTTTGCATCACGGCATAACAGGCAGCTAAAATGTCAAAAAAAGCTACATCTCAAAAACACAACAGACAAATCAAAGGACCATCAATACAGCTCCTTGCAAGTGGATCTTTTCCATGTGGGATCTTTCCATGAACTTTGTTTTTACAGTAAACCACTCAGGGACACCAGTGCAAGTCCAATGGCTGCGTAGGACAGCGGGGTTTTTTTCCTGAGGGAAAACCAGCCTGGTTAGAAAGGAACTTTATTTGAATCACAGGAAACTCGTGCTCTATGAAGAGTAAACTGCCTTCAGCAGAAAGAAGTAGGCATTTACAGGCTCTTCTCTCAGTATCAGCTAGTGTCAAATCCTGGGCCTGAGAAAGCAGCTAGAAAATGACGTGCAAGGATTGTCCCTAGAAACCTGCTTTCTAAATTGGTATTTTAAAGGGTTTTTTTGATTGTGTGCACCTTCCCAGAATCCTACTGTCAGCCCTGAGTGCCCCTTTGCTCACAAACAATAGCTGAGCAGGTGCACCTGTGAGGGCTGAAACATTAACTCTCTCGTATAGATGGCCGTAAGGCAAAACTTCACATTGCTGTTGTCCTGCCACCTCCCAGAGCACCCAGAGCTAACAACGAGCATCCAACACCATCCCAGCACTCAGAGTTTCACAGCAGATGCAGGTTATGATCTGGAAATATGAACAGCAATTGTGTTTCCAAGCAAAAAGCCAGGCAGGGTGTGAGAGCACAGCCTGGGCATTTAAAAAGTCTCTCTGAAGAATCTACTCCTCCCTAGGAAAAACAGCACATGCCCCACACATTCAGAAACAAGGGAATTGCAGCCTCTTGACATTTCACACTCACACAGCTCTCAGAAGAGCAAGCTCAGCAACTTTACCACTGAATCTGATTCATTTAAGTAGGTGGTGAATTGAATTAAGCTTAAAACCATTTCAGAAGAAAAAACATCGTGTAAGGTACCGGGTCTTTTGACTTTCCCATACACACAAAAATTATCTTGAAATACTAAGCCATTAAGCCTTCCATAGTAACACATTACTTAACCACACTTCATTTGAATCCACTACAATACTCCAGATAATACGTATTTCGCTCAAGACAGACAGCTGTATTATAGCACTTGCTGAAGTGCCACCAACTAACTGTTACCAGGTAAGCCTGCTAAATTCCAAGCAGAGATTTAAAATCTAAGCACTCTGGAAGAGGCAATACACATTTGTCTTGCTCAGTGCTTCAGAAAAATCAGTTTACATTAAGTCACTCCATTGCTCTGTTCTGAAAACTAGAGGCACTGACCTCACAGGTGGGGCTCCCGATCCAGGCAAGCAGAGCCAGGATAATGACAGCAAAAAAACCCATCCAGTGATCCTCAGCCAAGCCGTCCAGGAAATCCAAACAATAACTCAGCAAAGGACAGGGAACAGAAACATTTTAACCCGTTCCACCCAAACCTGAAACTTCAGGCTGGAGCTTGAAGAACCTTCTGGGGCTGCAGCTCTAGGTGGAAGGCCAGCTGAAGCTGGTGAGGGTAATTCCAGCCTGGTCCCGCCCTGAGGGCTGGCAACCAACCACTCGGGTCTGTCTGAGAAAAACCCAACAGCTTTCTGACTTTGATGATCCTTTCCCTATTAAGCATCTGTTTTAGGCCAGCAACAGAGGCCTTTACAAGGCAGGACAGGCTACTGGTCATCGGTGGTGTGTGGCTCTTCTCAAGGGAAATGATTTTCTTTTTGTAGCCCTGGGCATTGTTTGCATTCTCCCTGTTTCCATTCAGGCAGAGAAGGAAAGGCTCACCTGCGCAGGTGGGATTGCTGCCCCAAATTTAGGACTTTGGCTTTCCTGGTAGTGCCCTTGAAAGCACAACTTGACCAAAAATATTGGAGTCATTGTCTTTCAACTCAGAATCCAGAGTGAGACCCAAACTTCACAGTCACTCTCTAGAAAGCCATTGGCATATCTGGGCAAACTGATGTTCCACAACAGCTTCAAAGTTCACTTACTGAAGCTCAATTACATCTTTTCTGTAGCATCTAGTAAAAAGTGCAGTACAAGATTCAGCTCTTGAAACCAGAAGGATAAAATGCAATTATATTGCATGCAATAAAACAAATAACTTGGATATTTTGACTGACACAGATTGTGTTTCTGCCACACAGCTGGGAATTATTAATAAAGGTTTTCACATACACATGTTCACTCTCCTGCAGATAAGCTAAAATTACCATGCAAATAATTAAGCCATTATATTCCTTCTACTCCACCTCAAATTAGTCTAAACAGGAAAAAATGAATTTTTTCCTTTTTCATAATAAAAAAAGAAATAGAGAAAGCAACTTTATACCTTGTCAAAAGAAAATAAGATTTTTACAAGGGTTTCTTTCCAGTGTTCATTTTAAAAGCCTCATTTTAAGCAGACAGTATTTCAGAAGAGGGAAGATGTATCATCATTTCCTTTTGTTGTTACACATGAATATATTCTCCAGCCTGTCAAACATCTAAAGGGTGAGCAGAGATTCACAAAACCCTACAAGGCTTACTTATTTGAAAAATTCTTACAGATTTTTTTCTTTTTCTGAAGATATGAAGATGGTGAAAACAGACATCAGAAAGAAGGGATCAGCCAGTTTTCCAAATTAAATGGTCACAAACCATGTGAGCAAAGGGAAAATAGTATCAAATTTCACTATGGCAATGTTGAGATTCCCATGCTCTTTAAACTTGGCAAAGCTGGAGACATCTTCCAGGCCTCACACTCTAGCCTGCCACACTTGAAGAATGGAAAATAATTCTGGGAAAAATAGCCAAATAACAATAGTGTTGTTACTGGCATTTAAAATTTGGGATGTGTGTTTTTCAGCACCTAATTAGTTCCAGAAATGCTTAATTCAAATGTTCACCTTTAATAACATGTCTGCACTTGCTCCAGTGAACTGCAGATCATGTTCTCTACTTACCAGGGAAATCCAACACAAATGGAATGGAGGTGCTCTGCTCATCTAAGGGCGGGCTTCCCTTGGGTACCTGCATGACAGTGTGAAAAAAACATTAAAATAAACCATCATTTAAAACAGATACCATCCTTGCCAAGCACCTGAACTACAAAACTGACTTCTAATCCATTAAAATGATATTGAGGATGCAATTCCATTATTTTATTGTTATTTCATCTCCCATGGAGAAAATACCACATGTTTTTCAGAAAAGACCCTTTACACCATCAACCTACACCTTCCATGGGGTTTCAGATGCTGCTGCATATACTGTAAGCACTGCAAACATTTCTAAAAGCTGCATGTGTTGTAGATCGAGCTACAGCCATTACTACTTGGACACTGCTTTATTAAGCACCCCACATATATGAATTTTTTAAAAAAAATTGAAATAAGAGCTGCCAAATCAAATTCTGGTATAGCCAGAGGTTTGTCTGTCCATCTGTTGCACCTGTGTATATAGGAAACATGTCTGGAAATATGGTCTGTGTTGTTTTTGTCCATAGCACAGCACACTGGGAACCACTCTGGGGACTTCAAAAACAGCATTTATTTCACAGAATCATAGAACCACAGATTTGGGTTAGAAGGGACCTTAAAGCTCATCTCATTCCACCTTCCTGCCATGGGCAGGGAAACCTTTCACTATCCCCAGTTGCTCCAAGCCCCGTCCAACCTGGTCTTGAACGCTTCCAGGGATGGGGCAGCCACAGCATCTCTGGGCACCCTGTGCCAGGGCCTCCCCACCCTCACAGGGAATGATATATGATGCCTTTGCATTTTCCAAAGAAATATGTCATTGAAATATTTATATAATTAATCAGTGTTACCAAGACAGCCCCAGAGGCAGTAACACAGCCCTCAAATCCTGCCTTGCTGTGCAATGTCCTTAAAACATTGGACTTTAGGGACTAAAGTTCTTACCTTGTGTGGGTTCTGAACCAGCTCTAAAGTTCGGGATGATATTTCCCTCATCTGTTCAGATGGGGAACTGAGATAAGCCAGATGATTTCAGGAGTGCTCCTGCTCTATTTCCATAGAAACAGAAACAATAAGTTTGATTCATTGCTGAAATTTTTGAGGGAGTGCAAGGGTAAATCGTGACTTTGGAAGTCTGATAACTTTAAGGAAGCCACTCCAACAGTGTTTTGGGCTATGCTTGGTGTGATATGTTATCACTAAACTGTGTAAGGAAGGCTTTTTGTTTGCTTCAACTATTGAATTAGAAACTGAACTGTTCGAGAGGAGAGAGAGTTGAACTGCTGTGCTTTCTTTTCTCTAATGAAATAAGAAAAATTTTGTTCACTTCATTCAGTGGGATTGATAGCAAAGCTCTTGGCTCTCAAGCTCATGGAAGAAAATCAGCCAAGGGCAGCAAGCGGATTTTAACCTCACCTTGAGCTCCACTTCCTCGCTACATCAAACTGGATATCCCTGTGCACAGATATCCTGCTTTGTACACATTGCATAGAAAGTCGTGGAGGACAAGGACTGAGACCACCAGTGCAGTAGAGAATCTAGCACAAGGCAAACAGCTTCTTGGATGAGTCACTCCAAAACCTCCACAGGGACTGAGGTGAGGCTGACTGGCTTGGAGATTTCCAGGCCCTCCTTCTTTCCCTTTTTGAATGTTTGGGTGTTCTAGTCACTGGGGAACACCTGCAATTGCTGAGACCTTTCCAGTGGTGGGGAGCAGCTCTGACATCTCTATCCGGTGTTAAGTTACAGAGGGACACATTAAGCAATAGGAATGCTTTCTCAGAGCCTCATGTAACGTGGTGGCCATTACAGATTCCAAGCTTTACCATTTCCCACACAGATATTAACACCCACTGTGCTAATTTCTTAGTATGGAATCTCATGTCGGAGGTTCTGAATCATCAGGTAAATATGAGTCAGAGAAATACTGCTGCTTTAATAGACACAATCAACAAGAGAGTGAGGGGCTGAAGAGGAAACCTCTTATTGTTACAAGTAAAAACATCTTTCTTCATCACTACTGAGATTTAATTGGGGAAAAAAAAAATCAGCAATTTACGGGTAGCTATGGCAACTTTCACGAGTATGAAAAGGAAAAATGTATTGAGCAGAAAAATAGATTTGCAGGGAGATTTGGAATAAATAAAATTGAAATTTTCCAAAATCAAGTGTACTTCCATTTAAAAAATGATCCTTTCAAGAGGAAATTAAAGTTCTCCCAAGAACCTGTTTTTTTAAGCATACAATCAATTTTTATAACTGAAAACCTGTCAAGGAAAAATGAGTCCCTTTTCTACAGCAAGTGAGAGAAAGAAGAGCTTCAACAAGAGCTTTTTCACTGCTTACAAAACCAGGCTTTTGCTTCAGATTTAATCCTATAATCACACACAGTATTTACTTGTAGTTGAATTGACTGAGGAAAGTGTTACTGTTAGGCACTTGCCTTATCTAAAGAAGCATTAAATCTGCTGGATGTGATGAAATCTGTTCCAAAGTGTTTATCAAACACTGTGAAAATCGGCAAGATTAGTGACAAGGCAATGTCATCATTTGTCTACTCAAGGGTAAAAGGTTCTTGGAAATGGGAGAAGCAGAGAGTATTTACTTCAACAAGGAACCTCAGAAAACTTTGACACGTAATGCTGGAAAAGGCTGAAATAATAGATGCAGTAATTCTTCGGAATACACTATCAAACCTTTTGCAGGGCTTCCAGGGCGCTCTGGCCACTGTCCCAGATGGAGCAGCCATTCTGAGGGCTTGGGCAGTGCTGCCCTGGGCATGGGCTCTGTCTCTCACCACGGTGAATGCCAGCTAAGGGAAGGGACAGCACCTGCTCACCTGAAGCCCTGTTGACAGGGAGAGCAGGGATGGAGCACGCTCCTCCAGCCCAGGGTGCAGGAAGAGGTGAAAGCCACCTTGTCACTGCCAGCAGACACAGGCAAATGGCACTTTGTCACCGTGGAAGAGCTGGACAGGTTGTTCACCTGCATCCTTGTACGTCACAGCTGAGCCAGAGATACCTGAAGGTCCAGTCTCCCCATTACCACCACTCAGGCAAACCCTGCTGCTTCCCAGCATTGCTGGGTTTGCTGCACAGAGCCTGCTCTGCTCTGCAGCTCAGCGTCCCCATCTCCATGCTGCAGCAGCATGTCATGTCTAGGTAGAGGCAGATCACTTGGGAGTTCGTGCTAGAAACCAACTCTGTTTTATAACTCCAAAGAAATTTTATCAAGTCATACATCAAAAAAATTAGCTTTATTCCTACTTGTTTGGGAGTTCGTTGTGGCATTATTCAGTCACCAACATGTTCAAGTTAAAAATCAGAGATACAGGAAATGAAGGAATTATGAGAACATAATGGAAAGGTAGACATGTTTAAAAAAAAAAGGAGTAAAGATAGCTACATGCCAGAAGCAACTGGGCTTCTTAGGGAAAGAAGATAACAACAGATCTTTGACAGAAAGACTGACTGCAATGCTTACTTTAAAACAAGAAAGGATGGAGCAGTGTGTAAAATTTTCTCTAGTTAAAAGAAAAAAAAAGACCCTTTAAAGCATTGCCTTTTGGCAAAGGGAAGATCCATGCTAACATCACCTACAATGTTGCGTCTGTCTCAGAAGCAGTAAGGTGGGTGCCCAGAAATCTGTGGGCTTATACATTAACCTTAAAAGCCTCTAATGCTATACACAGTCATTTCCCAACAAGACAAATGAGAACAGCAGCAATACACTGACTACACTTCTGGCTAAGGGTGGTATCTGCACTGTTGCTTCATTTAGGTATATAATTACTATATTTCCTTTTTTTTCTGAAAAACTTTTTACGAAAATGAAAAAAAATTAAGATAATAATCAGAATTTGTATATTGAAGACCTAGTGAAATAATCATCACTGGCTGTTTTTTTCCTAAATTGAAATAATTTTGTTGTTAAGTGTCGAACAAAATTGTAAGTGAAACACACAGCATATGAATAAAATTCCTTACAGCTGCTCTGCCTCCCAGCTACACAGATCTCTCCACTTTTGTGGCACAGTTACATTTTATTTTTTTAAAAGATTGCTCTGTCCATATTCAATAACCATGTAATTAGGTATTCTGACTGACTTCTCCCATCCTGGAACTGAATGAGCAATTTAATGTCATAAATTCCAGCTGATTCAGTGGGTGGTGAAAAGGCAGTGATTTTTCCTATTCATCTAGAAATCTCAGGAGATGGCTCTCCTAAGGACATTTGGATTGTCCCATATTATTTTGAGGTGCCCATTGTACCGCATTTTGGCAGGTACAAAATCCCTCAAAATCTGTTTTGTTTGTCTCCGCTCCTTTACTTTGACATGGGAGCATCAACACGTGTCAGCAAACCAAGGATGTCTGTGATGCTCCTGCAGTCATGCAGAATGAGGGCTCCTAATAAAAGCTGCAGCGTGTGTTGAGACACACAGTCTGCTCTTTTCAAGCTATGCTGCTTGGCACCCATGAAGTCCTAGTGAACTACTCCAACCAACCCCAGAGCAGGAATTCGCCATCCAAACAGATGGCTGTGACTGCAGGCAGCCAAGAGACCACGTTTCTTTTTTTCATGACGTGTGGGTGTTGACAGCATTTCCAGACATAATTCCAAATGGCTGTCAGTTCCGAGCTTCTTGTCTAAGGGGGATATGTCAGCGCTAATCTACCTCTGAGACAGATTACCCTCCACAATAGAAAATCTTCCCCTTATTATAATTGGTTTACTCTTAACACTTGCAGATCTTGCCTTTCCCAAGCTGTTGGATGCTTTAGCTACAGTTCCCCTCTCAAGGTAGACAGATCTCAAGAATCAAAGACTAATTTGCACACAGTTTGGGGGCTTGATGTTCAGTCCAGTATGTAGGGCTAATTACAAGCTAGCAGAGGCAGGGTTATTAAAATTTTTTTTGGCTTTATGCATGTTTACACACCAAATAAAACACAGGCACGTGGTTGCTCTGTGTTTACAGACAGATGATTTCACTTTTGGTGCACCACTGTCACATGCTGTCAAAGCTGTGTGAGGTGTTTGTGACCAGGAAGGTCCCTCACTCCCAACCATGTGACGGTCGATTGCTACACTGCCTTTTCAAGGACGATAGCAATGTAAGTTATATGAGCACATGACCTGCCATGATCTAGTGACAATCTGTTAAAATCAGTTACATAAGGCTTAAGGCATAGCTAGTCTGCACAGAAGAGGTGGAAGCTTTCCAACAACCCTTAATTAAATAGAGTGGCGAACCAAGTTTAAAAAAAGCTGATTTCAGCTAAATCCACATACTGATATCTGCCCTGGCACTGCTCAATGCAAATAAAAGCATTAAGAAAATTAAAGAACGCTTGCAGGGAACAGTAGAGGACTACCCCTAGTCTGCCTCAATACACAAAAATACTTGCAATAAATAGATGATGCTTGCAATATATCAGGGATAGAATGTTTCCATAAGGTTTAGTTTGCACTTACTCCTCTATTAGCTCCCATCAGCCTTAAAATAGCCGTTGTTTATGCACTTCATCCTGCGGCACAGTAAACTGCCACAGCCTGCTGTATCCCAGACCTCAGATGAACCCCCGACAAGGCACGGTCATGCCAAAGAAACAGTATCAGTTCAGTACTAATTAGAGAAACGTGCATGAAAACCCTCAGTGCAGTTACTTCCATCAGGTGAAACGAGCTTTCTTTGACTCACAAGCCAACAGCACCCAAAACAAAGCACGTTATATAAGGCTCTACTAAGATTGATTAGAGGTGAAGATAAAACTCTATACATTGCATTCTAATTTTCTTTTCAACAAAGGTCATTGATCTGATGAGTTAAGATTATGAGAGTTAAACTTTAGCTAGGAGTTAGAAGCAATTTGTACTGATTAAACCAAAAGATAAGTTGGCTAAGTATAGTGCTATTCACTATTACGTACCTGTCTAAAACTTTGCTTATAGTAAATGAATTGTCATAAGGACAAAAGCAGCTGATAGAATTATAACTAGCACCTAGATCGCATGATCAAATACAGGCAGCAGGTATGGACCGTCTCCATGAGGTTTGCCCAAAACAGAAGGTAGAAAGTTCAGGGTGATGAAGAGATCCCTGACTTCATCTTTCAGGACCACCGACTCAAATCAAGAGCACCGACCCAAATCGAAGAAGGAATTGCGCACGCACAAAGGACTAAAAACCTCATTTTAATAAAAAGCGAGAAATGGGAGGTGCTAGAAATATGTATATGATTGATATGTAACACTTTGTAAAATAAATAGAAGGCAAATAACCGTGTAAGGTGCTGGCACATCTCTAGGAGGCGACTCCCGTGCTGCCCGCCGGCGTAATAAACACATACCACTTTCTAACTTTAATTAGTTAGAGAGTTTTTGTCCGTGAATATCATGATTTTAACGATTCATTGAGAAGGCCTAAAGTGCTTTCATCCCTTTTGTCCATGTGCCTTTCTAGATCCACATGCCACTGTAATATCTGATGTTCCAAGAAGACAGGCAGGTAAAGAGCCTTCTGAAAATCCACATTGTTTTTCTTCCTTGGCTCCATGCCCTGTTACTGAAGCCTTTCATACCTCTTTGGGATGACAAAAGACTGAGATACTTTAGCTTGAGGCACCAGTGAAGCATGGGGATGGTGCTTTGGTACCTTCATTCCCAGGTGAGCTCCTGGACACACAAGTAATTCCCATATCTTCCTCTGGGGTTATCCTTCTGTTTATTTGCCATGTTATCACAGTACTTAAAAAGCTTTATGAGTGTATTTACAGAGAAGACAATCATTAATAAGAGGCCTCCAGGGCTCTCCCTTGGAAAACAAGTCACTGAAGAACTCAGCAAATGTTTCTGCCTGTCAGAGGGACAAGGATTTTATGGACTCAGTTCATCAACTCCAGGAGCCCACCCAAGAGCCAGGTTTGTGGCAAACAAAGCCCTAACCCGCCCAGAGGCACCACAGCTTGAAGTGCCATATTGCTCTCATAAACTTGCCATGGACAACTGTATTTCTACATGTGGATCCTGGAAGCGACGTCTACGGGCTGAGAATTCAGCGTGAAAAAAGGAGTGTCTCACACAGATCATCAGCAGCTGCACACGAGGCCCTCGCTTGAAATTCCCCCATAATTGTAAAGGGCCCCATGAGAAGAACAAATAAGCCCTGCCATGTTTCCTAATCTTGCTACACTAGTTATACAGAGAAATGTTCACTCCTAATGATGACACACAAGCTGCTGTAAGGTTTTCTGCAGCAACACTGCTGCTTATATCAGCTATTATTCAGTTATTCCACCCTAACAGCGAAGAATCATTTTTGTGCTTTTCATTCTTCCTCCCAGAGGGCAACAGATGTAATAACTTATTCCCTGTCTGGCACATTAAGGCTTGAAAAATTAATGCAGCGCTGCTGAGATTTCCACTTTCTGCTTTACTTAGAGTGCCAAAGCTTTGAATTTTGGTGAAAAAATATTAAGTAATAAAAACCTTATTTTAAGTTTGTTAATGTACTTGTCTGCTTTAATGCCTTTCCAAAGTTTCCACAAAATAAGCATTCCACTGACTAATATTCCCAAATTTCTTTTGCCTCTAAGCTATTATCACAAAGAATCAAAGAATCATTTAGGTTGGAAATGACCTCCAACATCATCAAGTCCAACCCCTGACCGATCACCACCTTGTCAACCAGACCATGACACTAAGTGGATGTCCAGGCATTTCTTGAACACATAATTATGCCACCCTATAATTGAGACCTCTCCTGTTTCACAGTTACAACACAGCAGCTAAAATTTAAACACCATTATCAACTGTACTATGTTAAAGCCCAATCCAGTAAGAACACCAATCAGGCATGTGTTGCTCTGTACATGTAGTGTATGCTTTATGCCTAGGTCTATCCATTCCTTCAAAATATTCTCCTGTTACATGAATTCTATAAAAGAAAGTAGTGGTTCAACCCAAATTCCACTTGTGTGTTACTGCTTTTGCTCAAGCTGTCCCTTTGGAAGCAGCATGAGAAGTGAACATTGCAGTTACGGTGTGCAGCTTGCCCAGGGTTTGGATAACTGCGTCACAAGCTTGCAGCATTAAACCAGAGCCCATCCAGTTGAAGATTTCATCACGGAAGATCCAGAGGAACCCACAGAGATAAATGTATCGTACTCCTTTGGAGAAATACAGAGGATGGTTTCATGCACGTAATTGTGTTTCCCTGAAAATTAGCAGTATCTCATCTTTTAGGTCATACACCTTCAGCGGGCACACCTACAAACTGGCTACCTTTGCAAATAATAAACAGACCTGTATCAGGTCATTATAGTGAAAGAAAAAGGGCAAAGAGAAGCAAGATGTGAGCTGAATAACAAAATCAGAGCTGGGAACTACTTCTCCAAAAATAATGCGGTGGTTTTTTCTGCCGTCTCCCAGATCTTTGCAGTAAGAGATTTAAGAGATTAAAGAAACCCTTGACTTAGACTTCATCGACAGCTCTTAGTGTCAGAATTCTTACCCAAAAGGACAGGTGGGAAGTCTCAAACTAAACACACAGGTTCAACATGTATTAGGAGTTAGAGGAAAGTCCTAAGCAGTTTTCCCTGTCACTGTAGAGCATTTGCTAATGCTGCTGCTTTGTGTATTCCAAGCCTGCAAGCATGGGAACAGGCATTAACCACACATCATGTCAGGCTGTCCTTGCACTCCCGCACACAGCCACTTAGGGTTCTTTTCCTCCTTGGATGGAAATCCTCAAGTAGTTTCTCCTCTGTCCTCCAGGCTGCTGGCTGGGCCCCAGAGAGTGCTGAGCTTTAAAGAGCACAGACTTCGTATTTCCAGTCTCTGGCAGCACTTGTTTCTTTATTCCACAGAGGGATCTCTGTTTCCTTAAAAGCTGGCTTTGCTGATTCAGGCTTCCTCGTCTCAGCAGATTTCAGTGCAGAGCTTGATCTATCAGCATCAAAGACATCCCTCTGTTCAGAGCATGCCTCAGCGCTCAGCGCTCAGACAATAAGCAGCAGAATAGTTTCAAACGAGGCTAGTGGTTCTCCTGGAGACCAAAGGCAATTAATAACATGTTTTTCTGCAAGGAGCAGAGCTAATGAAGCCTGATTTCCTGCACATCTGAGACATCCATCTTCTACCCTGTCTGTAAACTGTTAACCCAGTTACTACTGCAAATCGAGCTCCTTTGCCTCCTGTCTCACCTGCTGATGCCCCCTTTCCCAACTCCTCCTGTATCGTGACAAACATCCACTTCCCTCTTGTTCCTACTAGGACCTCCAAATGGTCCTCAGCTTCTCCTGTGCACCTCTACTCGTCTCCTCACTTGCCAGACACGCACACTGTGCCCAGAGCCGTGTGGGTACTCATGCTGGCAAGCAGAACAAAGAACGTTTCCACCTTCAGCAAAAGGCACACTACAGCACATGCCAAAACAGTGATTTTAATGAAAACCATCGGCACTTCACAGCGATGAGACCCCAGCTCAGGCAGAGCTGCCAAGTTTGCTCGAAACAGGCCAATAAATACAGAAGTTATCAAGAAGTGTTGGATTAGTGGGGCAGGAGAAAGAAGAAAAAGTGTGAGTGCAAAAATTTTTCTCTGAAAATCAGGCAACCCAAAGAACAAAGAAGTCTTTCAACAACTCAACTGTGACCCTGACTCAGGATCTGATGTGAACTACTGCAGACTTGCCACTGACCATCTCTATTTTTTCAGATAAAGAAGTGGACACTGATTTTATTAATACGTGGATCACAATGGCTGAGTCCCACTTTAAATAAATAAATGATGTTAAGCTACACCATGAACATAAGCTGATCAGACTAACAATAAAGAGACTCTAATTGAAATAATTTCCTCCCCCTCAAACATATGATTAAACTGGATTATTCCCTACCAAATGATCTAGCAGTGCACTTAGTCTGAGGAAACCTCTGGGCATAGCTCTGCAGCTTCTCAAGGGATTTGTCCTCTGGGGTCTTTGGATATTACTTCTGAACATACCATCCAGCCCCACGGGCAGGAATATAAATGGGTAATTATTTTCGAGTTGCTCACCAAAATTTTTAAGCCAAATTCTGACCCAAACTACAAACCAAAACATGCACTGTTAGCTGAGATTTAGAATGAGCCATACAGATTGAACTGTCCAGTGCCTATGGAAGTGCTTAATGACATTGCTCTCCTATGCCTCCATCCACAAGATTAACAGGACTGCACCTTGCCTGCAGCTGTGTGCTACTGCAAACAGTTTCGAGTGGGAACTGAGCAGACCTTGCAAAATACACTTTCAAGAAAAGAGTTTTCATTTAGCAAGCGGCAACTCAGCCAGATGGAACAGTCTTTACGAGATGCTGCCTACCTTCCAGTCAATAGCTTCCCTACAGGTCAAGGCACAGTGGGATTGCTGCTGCTTGCAGTCGTGACTCCATGAACTCCTTGGAGTTTTCTCTTTCTTCTTATTATGAAATCCAACTCCATAGCTAGAAAATATCAAAGCAGCATAACATCACTAAGAGCATGATGCCAGTAACTTAAGACTCGAGATTCAGAGGAGTTCAACACTGGTTCTTCTCCCTGCCCCCAGTAAATACAAACCGTCATAAGGATGTAAATCAGCTGTACTAACTCTATTCTGGAAACAAACAGAACAAATGTCCTTATTTTCCGCAATCCTTTCAGACATACAGCATTTATTAAACAGGACAGAGACCACCCCGTTGATTGCTGTTTTATGTGATCAATTGAAATTGTGTAAATAGATGTTGCCATTCTGATCAGAACCCTTACACCTTTGTATTTCATGCTCTAAGTCCAAGGGATTATTGAACTTCCTGAGGGGGGAAAACTGGCTTTTTAGTTTACCTTGGTCATGTTCTAGGCTGACCTCTATCTACTGCAAAACTGTGCTACATTACAGTCATTGACTAGCAGCTCTTGTATTTGTATAAAATAAATGTTTACAAGGAAGAGATTATTTCATTTTCAAGACAGTGTTCCTGCAAAGGAATTTGTTAAAACATCTGCAAAGCCAAGGAGAAATATTTCACAGCGGCACTGATGGAAAAGCTCTGACTGAGGATTTACAAACCATGTGTGAAACTATTTCAGACAGTTCTTAATCACTAGCTTAAAAAATCAGCAGGCTCTCTGAATGTCACTGGTATCAAGGTGAATGTCACATACTGCAAAGGATTTTTTTTTTTAATTGGCAATGCTTGAAACGGGTAGGAGAGATTTTTTGGCTATCAGAAAGGTGCAGAAAATACAGGAGTGATAGAGTGTCATGCTGCACTCACTGCAGAGGTACCCTGTCACAAAACATTTATTGAAGCCCTAGAAAATTTGCAGAAAGTTTTGCTTTGACTGGGAAAAGGGGGGGATATAAAAAGTCTGTTTGGATCAGCCATGGACTATGTGTCGTGCCTCCACTGCCATCCACACAGAAGAGCAGTAATAGCTGATAGGAGAGGGGAAAACTGCTGTAGCCTTACCCTTTCTTCTTCTTCTTCCTCCTTACAAAAAATAACTAAATACAGAAACCACGTCATCTTCAATGATGTCCCTGTTACTACAATGCAAGACATGAAAATGTTACCTCAAACACCAAAATGGGCATGATTCTTACTTAAAGTGTTTCAGAGGAGACCGGAGCAGTCTTTGGAAAGAGTAACTAGTTGTACACAGAATCATCTGCAACGCACAAAGCATTAAGATATAATTTATGTTTATTAGACTGTATGGGGTGCAATAAATCATTGTTTTCATTTGTAGAGCATTATTACAGGAGTGATTTAACTGAGGAAATTCTTGCTCGTGGCCTACAGGAGTGAAAGGTTAATGGCATAATGAATTCCTATAAAACAAATAGTAGACTTTGGCCATCCTTCAGCCAGCGGGTGGTAAATTAGCAGGTAATAAAGTGTGTTTGCAATCTGCATTCACAAGCCAATAAATAATATGCAGGGGCTGGTTTTACCTGCTTTAGTTGACAGTGCATTACTGGGACTATATAGCTCTAGAGCATCTAGGAAAGGTACAGAGAGCAAGAGGGAGCTGATTTTGCAGTATCCTGACTTTTAGCACTGATATATATCCGATATTACCAGAGAGGCATATCTAGAATATTATAGCAACGCTCATAAATTCCACATTGCGCTGCAATAAAGTACGGCTTCTACATGTGGCAAATACACATTCCTGTGGCCCCTTCAGCTTGTGACATTTACTCTGCCATCCTATTAACTGGTGGCATTTCATTCTGGTAATGGAATAGCTGAGGGAAATAAAACCTCAATATGCAGCACCACTCTGAAGGCCAAAAAAAACCCCCATCCTAAAATAATATGCTCGCTCTCACTATGAAAGCTAAACATATTATCAATATATTCCTATGAATGGCCATTAATTCCCATTCAGTCAGCAAAGCTTATGCAATGTGTTGGTGCTCTCCAGCTACAAGAAATCCCGCTACATTGCAATGCATTTAAATCAAAGTATTATTAAAACAGGAGAGGTTTTTTTTCAGCTGCGATTGTATTCTTTGTCCTAACCGGTCTCAGCTTTCCCCTTTCTTTCCAGTATTAGAGAAGAACAGATTCCCAGTTAATGCCTTGGTGTTGTTATTGATGGTTCTGTACTACACAAGATGCAAGACCTGTGTAAGGGATATTGTAGTGAATCCCAAAGCTGAAAGTAAATTCAGCAGCTTTGTTAAAGTTTGGTTTTGCTGTATTTCCCAAGGAAAGTATTTTCTGACAGGTAGCCAGAGGTTTGGGATAATATTTGAAATCCTTTTGCCCCGAAGAGAAAAAAAAATAAGCCAAGTGTCTGAGGGTATTAGGATGTTGATCTCTGCTGCCTGAACAGATCATATGGGGATTTTTGAAAACCTCATTCCAAGCCCTATGTACCTGCAATGCAGGGAGCCCCAGAGACTTGCCTATATTGCAAAATGAAACTGCTGAATTAAGCCAAGTGACACCAACCAAACAAGATCCAAGGTCTCCTCAGGGCCCCACTAGTCCCAAAATATAATTACTGTTTGCATTCGATATTTTTTCCTGAAAACTACCTACAGTGTGAGACCTGCACAGCTGTGCTTTTCTAGCACATGGAAGTGGCAGAGGCTGCAGGGCCAGTGCTGGGGACACTCCAAATTGCTCCCCAGAGCTATCAGCAAAGACTGACACCAGGCATGAGTCAACAGTATGTTACAGTAATTGCAAAGCCTCCTCTTAAGCCCATATATTTATACTTAATTTTACTAATTTTAGTAACTGATTTTATTACTTTCAGGGCAGTTATTTCTGTGTTATATAACTTTATGGATATAAAGTCTCCTCTCTCCTGCTGAGAGAGGAAAAATTCTTATTTAAGCTCTTTGCATCATCCCAAATGACATTCTCATTTGGGAGCCGATTAAAAGAAACAAAACACCAAACAACAATCAAAACAGATCAAAAACCCATTATCAGTCAGGCCCCAAGCACTTCTATCTTTCAAGAAAACTTCGTAGAATAAAACTTGAAAAAAAAAATTATGGTTATCCTACTTACTACGATACTTGAGTGAGGGTAATGCAAAAAGACCTTTCTTGAAGTGACAAAACATCATAAAAACAAATGATGCCACCACAGTGATATTAATGTCATTAAATTGCTGTTTTGATGAGAATAACAACTGCCCTGTGTGACAACTATAGACAGATCAAGGAATATCAGCAGTCTATACCTTGTTTGTTTTCTTTTGATCTTAGTTTGATGTTTCTGTCACTCCAGCCTCAGTTTTAACATTAAGCTTATTCTTACAGCAGTTCAAGAAGCCGAAATGGCTTTATCCAAAACGTGCAATACCTCTAGGATGATCGTGCTTTCTGTAAAGCAATATTTACCCAACAAAGTTTGGAGGAATTGCTGTCTTTCACTCACTGGTCTTATTGTTGAATGGGTGCCTCATTGCTTACATACCCACACCAGTGCAGACCCTGGAATCAAGAGTGGCTTTTTATTCCACGAGTATTTATCACTTTTAAATAGACAACATATGACTCAGAATGGGAGTTCAGGGCTTTTATCAGGTGATAAAAGGGGGCATTCAGGAGCCCTGCTGGGTCACAGGCATGGCAAACTGCTCCACAAAATGCTTTCCTCCTGTTCTGCCTCAAAAACATACCATTGTTGTGACTGGTGTAAGAAACAAACAGGCGATTATGGATTGCAATATTGTTTTAATTCTGAACATTGCCTTTTCCACCAGTGCCAGGAATAACTCGGGTGCATATATCTGCACCTATTTTGAAACAGTTATAACAACCCTTGCATTTAGCTTGTGACTTTTTACCACCTGTGTGAGACAGTTTCTAATTTTTTTTAGGTAACTTACTGTGGAGAATATGCTCCAAAATATTAAACAGAGCATATTGGTTATGGTATCACACAAATACTACGATCATAATTCTGTGAGTTTGTTGGTTACAGTTCTCAGGCCCTCCTGCATAACTGCACCATCCATGCTGAAATAATTTTGTCAAGAGCAGTATAACTACAGCACATTTTGAAACTAGGACTGACATCTTAAAATCTGTCACGGAGCCGTTCAAATTGGAGCTGGGAGCCGAGGACAGGGAGCCATTCCGAGGCTGCTGGCTGGAAACCCTGCCCTCAGACACGTGCACTCTGTGGTTGGACAAGGTTTCCTGAGTGCTCCCTTCCCTCAGCCCCATCTGCTGTGATGGCACGGCGCCTGCTCGCCAGGGATGGAGCCAGTTTGCTCAGTGCCAAGAAAAATGAGTTTAGATGGGCAGTTTGTGAGCTGTGGCTCTTCTATAGAAAGTCCCTCCTCTTAAGGACACTGGTACACAGGTGCCAAATGCCACTTTAGACTTGATGGCATCTGCTGGTGCCCACATGCCAAGAGCACAGCACCTAAATGGAGATGGTAACAAAGATGGGAATCTGAGTTTATGGTTGCCAGAAGGCTGTCTGTGCTCAAACATAAAGCCATCAGGACAACACAGGGTATCAAACTCGATGTTAACTCAGTCATAGCCTCAGAAGAGCTTGTTAAAGGATAAATCACAACTGAGGATGACATCAGGAAACAAGAAACCCATGATGGTGAAAAGGTCCAAAACACTGTTTGGCACCTACCAAAAGGACTATAAAGCACCCAAAACTTCATTACCCTTATGTGCTCTCCAGTACATCTACAGCGGAAGAATTAAAGGTGTTCTGTTAAAATCAATTCAAATGCAAAGGCACAAAGAAAAACCAACACCAAGCAAACAGTCTCACTAGAAATTCCTTAGCCTGTCTTCCATTTGCCTGCATAGATGTTTATGCTCTACTTATCCTCTTAATGGCCCAACATGTTAAATAGATGTCTTTTCCAGACCTCATAAGCAGAAACAGGTCACTTTGCTTTCCTTCTAAGGCAGACAATTACAAATACTTAGAGACCCTCCTTAAAAAGCAATAAGAGATAACTGATAGCTTTTTCCTGCAGCTTCCTCCTTGTCTGACCTCCCTTACCACTGAGCTTCTGGCATTCATTTTTTCCCCCTTAGAGGCTATAAATCATATGGGTTATAATTAAATGTTATTTCTTTGTATTGCTTCTACATCAAAAAGACGTTTCTGTTGCATTAGGGACTGTACACAAACAGACCCTGAAAAACAGGTTCTCCCATAAAAAGCAAACAGTCCTGTCTAGACAAAGGTGTCCCAGCTGCTGCACATCAGCTCCTTATTCCTTCCTCCTAAGATGGGAAAGAAGACTAAACGAGAAAAAGGTGTTATAGCTTGCCACTTACTAAAGAGGTTGTGAAACCAGGGAATTCTCGTGATTGTGTAAAGAGCAATATACAAAACTTTAATTATTACATTCTAGACCATCTAATCACTTTCTAATGCTTTGACTGGAATAAACAACAAACTCCCCCCAATTCTTTCTCCTTCTCTCTCCCCTTTATGTCAATCTGTCCATGTTCTATGACCCAATGAGGATGGCCACGCTGAGCCATGGCAAAGGCTCACCCAGTCCCTGTCTGTCTGCTCTGGCAATGGCCCACAGTGTCTGGCTGAGTAAACACAGATCAAGGATTATAAATCTAAAGCTTTGTAAAGGAAACTTCCCAGTCTGACCACTCAGGCAATCACACTCCCAGCGCCAGAGATCTTCACTGCTGGCACCAGAGCCCCTTCACAGGGGTGGCCCCAGTGACCCAACAGGGGCCTGGCTCAACTCTCTGCACACCCCACTCACAGCCAGACCAGGCTTCCTTTAGCAGAGTCCCAGATATCCCAGTCCTTGAAATAATTAAATCCTGGTGCAATAACTAAATAACGAAGTAACAGCCTGAGCTAGACCCTCTGAGGAGGGACCCAGAACAAAGTGCCCACTGGGCTTTTATCCCCTCACGGTCCGGGCAGGCACATGTCTTGCTTTTCCCCCCCAGCCCTCAGCTCCTGCTGTGTCCCTGGGTGTCCCTCACCTGGTTGTGCACAGGGTGAGAAGTTCTCAGCCTCTTGCCTTTGGGTCCCACACAGAGCTCAGCCTGCAGCTCCTCTGCAGCTGCACCCCAAGTACTCCCCAACAACATTCAGAGTTTCAGCTCTTATGCTCCCTCACCTGGTTGTTGCTGTTAAGGTTTTCACTCTAATTTGGCTTTAGCTAAGGTTTTCACAAGTGATTTTTTTCAGCAACATTTTTAATAGAAGAAGTGCATTATTTTGTTAACACCTTGTATTTCAAAAAGAAATCTTAATGAAATCTCTTCTTCTACTCTAGCTGCTTGTAATATATTTAAAGTGTTTACACCTTGTCTGAACGAAGTGTTTTCCCATTCATAGATCAGGCAGCGAGAACACACAGAGCCAGCCAAAGCACATTACTTACCACTTTCTCACCTAAGCTGTCTATGAAACCAGCACCTCAAGGAAGAGGAATCCGTCTCATGATGTTACTGCCAGGGCACAGCAGGAGCATCCTGGGCTGAACTCACACAGCCTCCCTGCCAGGGGTGGCTGGGCGTCCCAGGTGAGGCTTCTCAGGGCCACTTGGGTGCATCAGTGGCCCTCCTGCTCTGCTGCTACTGACCTGCATTAGTCATACATTCAGCTGAAATGTTTGTATCCCCTAGCCAGACTTCTGTAGCTTCGTTGGCCTTGGCAAGAATCACCCCAGGTGTTTTTCTTATGCTGCAAATTATTCAATATATAAACAACTTTTGTATATCCAAGTGATTCCTCTGGCTCCCCATACAGCTCTCTTTTTTCTTCACTCTGTAATTAGGTGATTTTTGCTCTCCCAACCTCAGATACCCCATCCCATCTCCAAAACAGCTTTGATCAAGCCAGTTTTAGACCTCGCTTCCACAACCACATCTCATCTGAGTCAACTGCTATTCAATTCAATGGTAATATTAAACAAGGTCCAAGTGGTTTTACCAGGAACTGGATCAAACATATAATCTTGTAACTGCTGAAACTCCTATTGCAACTAGCAAACATGTCAGTTCCTGGCAGCCCAGCCATATTTAAGGAATGCTTAAATATCAATATTACTTACTTTTAAGCAAGGTTTAGCAGTCCTATTGCTTTCTGAATGACTTTAGCACATATTGAAATTTAAGGACAAGATGAAATATTTTCCTGAGACAACAATATGTATTTTAACTGCCTTTAATTGCAAGAATTGGCAAATATGTCTTTCACACTCTCCTATCTGTCACGTGTGCTGGATTGCCAATAGCTACTAGCATTTTTCCGCTTGCAGTATGCTGCCATTTCAGCAGCACAGACCGTGCTGTTGTTTTTATTCTCCAAAACAGCCTGACTTTATGATTCTGTTCATTTCACACCTGGCAACACAGAAAATGCAGAGGTAATAGAGGGGAAATCCTTTAGCAATCAGGAAAATGACTAGGACTGCAGTGGAGATGTGTGTTATTTTCTCAAGCAGCAATAAAACGCGTGTGAATTTTCAAGGGAGCTACAAGTCATTGTTTGCTACAGTGACGTGCCAGCAAATGCTCATGTTATCCTTTAATAATATGGAAGATAGCACTCATCATAGCCCTCCCAGAGCAAAATACCAGGGAGGCAGGTGTTGCAATACAAAGTAACTCAATGTGAAATATGTGTAACACACTGTCGATGCTAGAAACAGATTTTCTGTAGCCGAATCTAAACACAAAAGCTCACAAAAGTACACAGGCACACAAATCCATGTTCCTCTATTGCTTAGAACAGTGAAAAAGCAATGTTCTTTTACCTGAGACATGATGGAAAGCTTAGGTTCTGAAAAATGAGTCCAATTTCCTGTCTGTGGTTTCATGATGTTTTCTTGGTCACGGTGCCTCCCAGCTTAGTCTTCTCTAGTGATGGCAGGTTTCTTCCTGAGACTGGAAAGATAACCTGCATGCTTTCCAATAGGTGTTGATAGGAAAGAGCCTACTAAAAATTCTACATCTGAACTAGCAAAAATTTTTCATTGTCCTAATCGAAACAGTGGTTTATGTAGTCATTTTTAATCAGCAACAGTGAAACAATCTACAGAGGGAAACATTTGCTGTTACCATGAATCCAGACACAACCCATCGTCCCTACGTGTGGATGGCAGAGATGAGGAACCAGAGCTTGGGCCACATTCAAGTTCCCTGGGCTGAATTTCTGCAAGATATCCAGAAAACATATCTGAAAAATGCAGTGGGAGAGAGGCCAGGTCTACATAAATTCAGGAGACCTTGTCTTAATCAGCTAGGTGAAGGAAAGAAGGAAAAAAATTCCCCAAGACAGAAGATATGGAATAAAAGAACATAACCTCAACAGGGATTAGATCCGAGTCCCATGAAGGACAAAACAAAGGAAACTCTTCTTCACAACTATTTCACATACTCCTGACTTACCTCAAATACATTTTCTGAACTCTTTCCAAATAAATTCCTCTGCATGTTTCACCATAAAAATATATTTTTAAAAATCCCTAGTGAATTTATATAATTTGTAGATGTTGTCATTTTAGTTATGCAAGCTTACTTTCTCTCCCAATGTTTCATTTAATGCTCCAATAAATACTGAGACCACAATGAACTAGTTCTTCCAGCCAAGTATATGCTGAGAAACTGTTTCACAGTACAAAAAGTGTCCCTGTAAAATATATAAAGTGATTCAAATGCAGATTAATTGCTTAGTAAAGCATAAAATAATGAGCAAAAAAAAAAAAAAAAAATTAAGCAGTAAACTGATTATATTTACATGAATATTTAATATATTGTACTATATTTTAATATACATTTAGTATATAAATTTGGTAAAATTAAATAAATACATTCCTAAAAGCTCCAAAATGGCCACACAATTGACATACGAAAGAATGTAAAACTTCTGGGAAACAAACTTATTATTAATGATATTTTGTAAAGAATCATTATCTCATTGTTTCTAGTAAAGGCTTTTACTTTAATAACATACCCTTCCAAAACTATAATGTGCAAAAAAAAAAAAAAAGCACGTACTTTAATGACTTTATGCCTTAGTTTTTCAGTGAAGGGCAAAGCCTGTAGGGGCCTTAGGGAAGGCAGGCAACAAATGTCATCTTTCTTTTCATATAATTGTATACCCATGTGCTTTATGGAATCAAAATGAATACTTCAATTTGTTACATATTTCGCTGGAGGAACAGAAGGCATACGGAAAAAAAGCCCCAGGGGCAAATGATCTCACTCACCTGGAAAACAATGTGTGTGTTAATAGAGTAATTTGTTAATTAAAGATTCTAAGATGTCCACCAAAGCCATTTATTTCTGAATTACCACTTCCTAGAGTTAAACAAGATCCCTGGTAAAACGTAATTAGAAACTCTATTTTTCCTGTGTCTCCGCCGTTGCTGAGTGCAATCAATTTGACAAGTATCCCGAGAGTTACCTCAGCAGCAGATGGTCTGCGCGCCAGCCCAGCGAGCGCCGCGCACCGCCAACAAAAAAGATAAAACAATTTCACGCCTGTCGCTGGAGCTCTAAGACACAGTGCTGTATTGAATTATCTTCAAGTTAAGCTTCTTACTGCCAGTGGAACACAAAACAGGGATGACTGCAGAAGACAAATAAATACTCATTTATAAGACTCCGAGCGCAGTCAAAATTTTTTTTCAGGGTTGCTTAAAACAGAAGTAGTGGAGCTTCAGCTCACTGTAGCAAATACGAGAACTTGGCCATAAAAGATACCTGGGAATACTTTCCATTTCAACTATGTGGCATCACCTTACAAAACTTTTAACTCATTGGTTTTTTTTTTCTTTAAAGAAAATAAAAAAGAATTACTGTGTTCCATGTTGAGAACCCAAGGAACTCCAGTTTTGTTTTAAAAAGGAACAAACACAAGTGACTACCTTGCGCTTACTGCAGCAATATGAAACCCGAGGTAAATAACCCACAGGTGTGCGCTATTCATGAAAGCCCTAATTCCAAGGCTTTCCAGGAGGCTTTTTATGTTCCTATGGCAGGAAGAAGGAAAATTTGTTCTGGTTGGAATCACAGTGTTTGGCTCTCATTTCTGCTGCTGCCGTTGGCTGTGGTCCCAGATTTTTCCCCATGCGTGGTACTGGGTTCTCCATCCTTCCTGAGGCAGGAACCCAAAAGGATGAAAGAAACTTTTATTGAGGAACGGCATTGGAACTAGGAGTTATTTTTAAAAGAGCACTTTTAGGTGCAAAATGCAGTAGGAAGATAGAGCTAATAGCTTAATGAGACAGTGGGGAACCACAAGGTACAGTTGCTTCTATTCTTAATGAAGGAATTTGGCCAAAGCCGTAGGCAGATCATATTTGAATTGTAAGTAATCACGGCAGAGCTTCCTCTTGGCAAGTTGTTAAGAAACACTTAAGATTCCAAAAGGTTCCCCAGAAAAACTAGGAAATTCTGCACGAAAGACAACTCACAGTTTATATAGTACGAGTCTTGGGATTGGTCAAACAAAAGCATCAACGCAGAGCTATTCTTATTTATGGCTCATCTTAGGTATAAGCATGGCTTATCATGTGCACCCTCTTGCAGCAGGGGCTGGTCTGTGGTTCTTCACCAAACTGTTTATAAGGGATCGTCCCTTTAAGTAAGCTTATAAATTTACTGTTATGAAATTTAAGAGTTGATATTAAGAACAAGATGTTGTCTTTGCATCAATATGAGCTTTCCCACATATAAAGTTGTATTTATAAAAGCATAGCTGTCTTTAGTGATTAAATCATAAAAACACTCATTTCTAGACATAAAAACCCTAAATCTGACATTTTAAATGTTTGAATCAAAGGCATGTAATGCACCAGTCAGAGAATGTACTGAATGTGGATACTCCTAAACACTAATCCACTGCAAAGTCATTTTGCTGCAGTAAGCATTTAAGAGCAGAGTAATTAAAGCTGACATGACAATAACACAGCAGGAAGGTTGGTATACTAAACCCAGCACGGAAGACATGATAGCCCATGAAGACATATGGTAAATAATGGTATTCTATATACCAGATAATCAGTGCTTCTGGAAAAAGTGACAAAGGGCTCAGCATTGCAGTAGCAAAACGCTTAATACAGGGAATTGATAGTTTATATCCTGGCTATTACCAGTAGAGAGGTTTTATCCTTCTGCATTGGCCTCGTGTCTTGAGAACTGTGATTCTGATATTTCCCCTCTCTTTCTGTACTTACATTTACTTTTGGCACTTGTCTTGATTTCAGCCATTGGGAACTTTCAATATTGGCTCACTTTGCAGCTCTGAGAAGTGTGTTTCTTTACAGAGGAGAGGTTTCTTTTCCCTAAGCTTCCTGGATGCTCTGTCATACCTTTCTTGACTTTAAAGAAAAAACCCAATACTCTGTGAACACAACCAAGCCTCATTTTTCTACTCCAACAGTCAGATGTGGAAGTGAGCCAAGAGTTCCCCAAACCCACCACTTTCTCTATATCAAAACTGACAGATATATTTTCTGTCTTTCCCTGCATCCTGCCTCAGCAGCCTCTCTAATGTCCACTTTGCTTCAGGCTGTGGCTGAACACAAACCCTTCACCTGTCCATCTCACAATCTCTTTCAACTTGGACAATTTTTCTTAAGTCTGCTATGGCCAGAGAGAATATATTTAGTGCATAACTGACACATCAAAATAACATGCTGAAGGTTTCCAAGTTTCTTTCCATAAGGCAAGATCAACATGCAAAGAGGAAATACCTTATTTTAATACCTTTCCCTGAATCATAAAATCACTGAGGTTGGAAAAGACTTCTAAGATGATCAAGTCCAACCATCATCCCAGCACTGCCGTGGTCACCACGAAACCGTGTCCCCAAGTGCCACATCCACACCCTGGTTTTGGACACTTCCAAGTGAAGGGTCACTGGGGAGAATGGAGGCTTGGAGAGGCTATCCCATGTTCACAGATATTCTGTCACTTTGCTAGGAGAGGAACAAAGGGCAAACTGCTCCAGGAAACAGAGGGGAGACAGAGTTAATGGATTTTCCAGTAACCCGCTCATTTCCCTGATAAAGAACTGTGGGGCCCGTTGCTGCAGGGGTCTGCAGAGAATCCTGCTGCAAACGGCCCTCTCAGCAATCTCTGTCTTAGACATTTGTGCTGCACCGTAATATTTGCCAGTTCAGGCAAAAGTCTAAGCATGTTAGTTTTGCACGAAAATGAAAAGCCTGAATACAATTACCTCTTCTAGAAAACTGATGCGTGTGCAAACTAAAAAAAAAAAAAAATACATTACTGAGCTAAGATGAATCTGTTAATTCCAATTTCTTTGCTTAAGCTGTTCGTCAGTGGGAAATGCAACTACCACTAAATACATTTTCTTTTATTCTACATAGAAATATTTTTAAAGAGAAACCTGACTGAAAGCCATGGAGCCTACTCCTCAAACTTAATCTATGAGCAGTACTTTGGAAATATATTTTAAGGCTACAAACAAACTGTGCTCTTATGGCTGCTGGCAGAGCCGCCAGTAAATCAATGCCTGGCAAATCAATAAGATGATCTAACGGGACCATGAGAATAACTTGAAACTTGATATGTTGAACTAAAGTGAGAAGAGTTCTGCCACTGTAACTGAACTGCATCTTAAATTACTTGGAGGAACAAAAGGGTTTTGAAAACCTTTGACCCATTCTATTTGATAGAATAAAATTTAACTGCAAAATAATCAATAAAACTAATAATTCCCAAAACATCTACAAGTGAAAAGGTTTCACTTGATGTAGTGAATAAATATACAGCATAATTGTGGGGTTTTTTTTAAAAATCAACCCTTGATGAAATCTAGAGGGATTAGAAAATGTCAGTTGTCAAAAATGAATTTAAACTATTATAAGCAAAGCATAAACAAAAATGAGTTCTACCCCAAGAGAGCACCCAGGGAAAACAGGATTAAGTTACTGGTAACTACACAAAGAATGAAAATTCTCACATTTTAAGCCTTGCCATGTGTCTTTAGATACAGCCACCTGTCATTCCCCTGCTTCAGAATTTCACAAATTATTTTTGTAGCAGCGATAAAAAGTGAAGGAAAATACAGAGTTGGATAAAACCTTTCTTAACTTGGAAAATAATGTGGGATTTGAATTCCATTCACCAAACCTGGATTTTAATTTTTATTTTTTGTGAGTTGGCAGTGACAGGGAGATGCTGATTTATCCCTGCTCCACCCATGAGATTCAGCTGTCCCTTGTAATCCCACTTCTGTTTGGGTTGATTTTTAGCAGTGTGCCTTCAATGAAAGCATCTAATGGTCTTCCATGCAACCTGGCACATCAGCCATGGCTCTGTCCACCTGAATCCTGAAAACCTCTAAGGATGGATGTTCTACCACCACTCTACCTTTTCTCATTATCACATGAATGAAAAAAACCCACACACCCACTCCTTACCAAAAAAACCCCAAGGCAAACCAAAACCAAACACCCCCAAAAAACCCCTCACACTTCTATGCAGAGCTTTAAGCTTCAACAGAAATTTTCATTAATTCCATCAATATATTTTTATCACTATGATTAAAATTAATAGCAAATGTACTAAATAAAATATATCTTTAAAATGACATAACATTTCAAAAATGGATTTAATCTTCCCTCATGCATGTTTAATTAAGGCTTTAAATTATGCCACCCTGCACTGTTGAGCAATGTTTCTTCCCGTTGTTGAGAAATGGTTTCACATCACACCAAAGGCAAAAGCAACATCAGGGCAGTGTGGTTTTTCTCACAGGTTTTGGAATGTTTGAGTTGATTCATTGATATCCACATGATTCTTAATTATTTTATATATATATATATATAAAATATCTATAATGTGTGAAATATTTACCAGTGTTTCTAAGACATTCCCAAATCCACCAGAACTATTTTATCAATGACAAACTTAAACCAGTTTATACTGAACCAGTATTAGCTACAGTATATTACAATTCACATCACCACATATTTTATGATCTGGCTTTTCAACCAACAAAAAGGGTTTTCTCTAAAATGTTAATGGCAAGAGTGTCTAGTCAAATAATGTAGAATAAGGTGGGACATAAGTGTAAGTGCCTGAAATCAGTCATCCTGGTGAGTTCTGTTATTCATAATTGGAAAATGCAACATTATAGTACTCTGGATGCTGTTGTATTAGGAAACAAGTCAGGCATATGTGTGCAATTTGCTTTATAGTATTTAATTTTTTTTTTTTTGAGGCAGTTGTGCTGATTTTAGCTGTAAGTTTTTGCCATTTGTTTTTTTTTTAAATGATGATTCACTGACTGAAGGTGATGTGAAAATGTGTATCTAAATACAAACCCACAGACATATTTTATCTTCTTTAACATTCCATTATCACCACAAAATTCAAAGAGTAGATAAAGCCCTGCCATACAGGTGACCTGATATCTAGATGGAAGTGTCAGTAATTTGATATACAGACTATAAGGCATTTACTACAGACACCCATCACTGGCTGTATTGACAGAGAACAGCATCAAAATTCAAAAGCAGCTTTGTTAAGTTTATGAGACAATTTAAAGTAAATAGTTACTTAGATAAGACAGAATATTTACACTGTAACCCCAAATACCTAGGAGGAAACATAAGAAAAATTACACAAAATGTTCTTTACTCATATGTAAAATGTACTTACCTAAACTGGCTCAGTGAAGAGCTTTCTTACATGCACAGGTCTTCAGCACTGACTGAATGCAATTTCTGGGCATTATTTCAGCTGGGAGTTTTCATCTTTATTCTACTGCTGGTATTGTCTCTGTACCCTGAATTTCACAATGAGAAGCTGAATTCAAGTGAAGTTGTTTAAATGAAGTTATGCTCCTGGCTACGTGTTCTTTAAAGGGATGGGATTTCTCCTCATACGCTGCCACGATCAGGAGCTGCTTCCCTGGAGGTTCCCTCATGGCACCGCCAGGATGTAGGCACAAAGGAATTGCACACTGTTGTAAGTTGAGGGTGGAAGAACAGAAATAAACCTCAACAGTACAAATGACAAAGGCTTTAGCAGCACATTACTGTAGAAATAAACCTTTGTAGTACACAAAACTTGAACACGGGGGGAAGAAGAGAGGACAGAACTGAGACTATCCACTCCATTCACAGACCAAATGCCATTTTATGGCAAGGCACTCAAGGGAAAGTGGCCACCTAACCTGCTTCTTTTATCAGTCCCCATCGATTAGTTAGAGATCATCCACACTTGGAATGTTTTTTTTGTAGATACCATGTCCTTTATTTCCAGAGCTCACAATTTCACCTGTGAATGCCTGAAAAATAGGCAGTGTGAGTGACTAATACGGGTAGGATCTACCCTCTGGTGAGGAATGCTTCCAGCTACTGGGTTCTCTATTTGTAATTGAAAACCATTGATTTAAATGTTCAAAATGAAAACATTTGCTTATAGCGCAGTCTCTTTGCAGATCAGAATTAAATTCACAACAGCTGCGATTATGATCACTCTTCTAACCCTCAAAAAACAATTAAGGTTGCTGCAAGGGAACACATTCATCACGACAGAGCAGAACTGATGAAGAGTAGAAGGCAATGGGCATGAGAAGCGTGTTCAGATCTCATCAACCATGTAGCATGCACACGCTGACAAGAAGGTGTATCTATCTTGTAAGAGCAGGTTGTAGCAAAGAGATAAAAACACTTATCCCCTCTGAGCTGCACATTTACACACATCTAGAAATACACTGCCTTTCCTCGAGGTGTTTTCTCAGGGTTTTGTAACTTTTCTGGGTAAAGCTTATTTCCAAATATCTGCCTTTTAAATGCTGTACAGGAAAGTAATTAGGCTGTGGCATCAAAAGATGTTTAGTTAAATTAACTGCTTTCTATTTAGAAGCTTCCTTGCATGTTGCATTCCTATGGCAACCAGGCGTACTCCATCCCGTCACACAACACCCACCTGGGACAGAAGGATAAAGGGAAATTATATATTGCATAACTGAACATACTTTCACATTTTTTCAATGTGACCTGCTGCAAATGCATTTACAGTTTTGGTTGTCATTTTTCAACCTGGAAGAAATCTGTACACAGAAATGACCTATTGCACACATGAAGAAAATCACTGGTCATCATGCTCACTGTAAAAAGAAATATTTCTTCAAAAATCTGCAATTAATTTAATTGCTATCTTATTTTGCACTAGACCAAATAACAATTTGAGAAAGCTGTGTGACGTATCAAAATTGAGCAAATGATTCTTTTTAAGATCCAATTGTTTGTAAGATTCAAAATATTACGTGTTTATCAGCAAAATCCAACACAGTATCTCTGAAAATCTGTTGTCAGCCTGTCCTTTCCTACACAGCACCTACAAAAACCTACAGTGAAAATCAGCTGTGGGTTACTGACTTCAAGCAGCCAAAACCTTATCCAAAAAGCCAGGTTTTTTTCATTATATCCCAGTGACAGAAACCACTCTGCTTATGAATTCTGCCAGTAACAGTAAGGGTCCCTCTTGTTTTAGTTTGTTTTTTTAATTGTCTTGCTAATTAATATTTGGTGTGAGCGGAAAAGTTGCCATATTTTGTAATTTCAACAAAACAAGAACAGAGGCAAATTAAGATTTTACATGTTTGATTTTTCATTAAAATATACATACCTATCATATGTGCAGAGGGATTTGCTCATGTTTGATTTCACTGTTTTTTCCAGGTTGTTCTCCCACATTGTTTTTTTTTTGCTCCACGTAGAAAAAACTGACCTGACTGCAAGATATGGTGGTATATCCATATTCAGAAAAGAGAGTTATTTACAGTTACTCAGAGTGGAACAGGCTCTTCCTTTAAGAAATTGTAAAAAATGGTCTTAAAAGTCTTCAGAGCACATATTAGATCAAAATCAAGCACTTTCTATAATAAGTGCACAGCCAAAATGACCGCTGAATCATTTAAACACTAACTGAAACACTAGAGAAATATATAGTCCTGGATTATTCCTCAAGTCCTGTGAAATGAGGAGCACTTTCTCATGTGCATCATCTCCCTTGAATGCACTTTATTAGTCAGACTGAGAGGAGAATAGGACCCAGGTTCTGAAAAATTGATTTAAAGCTGGATTAGTGGCACTGGTGAACGCCGAAATATTGAAGCTCTGCGGTGTTTATGGGCCTTGGCCAGCGTTTATGGTCTCATTAGAACCTGGGAGCAAAGGGAGCTGCTGCAGAAGGCCTCCCTGTTGCTTGAACTCAAGGGTTAGTCTCTGTATTTCTTTCAGAAGTTATTTCAGTTTGTGTAAAAAAAACCACTGCGGATTTGCACAATATTTTTTTCTGAAACGGTATCTTAAATAAATACAGAATGACTTTGTTAGTATTAAAAACATTGTATCTTTCTCTTTTCCCAGCTTAAAACTTCATGAAACTTACAAGTTAATAAAACATATTTCATCTACTGATTGACTATCTAAGAAGATAAGTGTATCTACTACATTAGAAGGCAAATGCAACAGTTCCAGTCTCCTGAAGGAAGCAGAGAGAAATGATTTCTGTCCCGAGTCACACGCCCTGTTTGTGCCTGAGATAAAAATCAAACCCATGACCCTTCATTTCTGTACATTCTGCTCCTCACAATATAATAACCACTTCAGGATCTTGAATCTCTTCTAGTGTGAATATCCAGGGCTGACAGTAACAAAAATTCCTGCCTGACCCCAAAACCTAACCAGAATGGCACACACAGCAAGCCTCAGATGTATGCCAGCAGTAAGCAGGAAAGGTTTTCTTTCTCTTCCTCCACATTTTGCAATGCAAAACGAATCCCCCAGAAGAAAGGTGTGTTTTCAATTTCCTTTTTGACAGCTCAGGTACCAACCAACAGCTTTAAAACACATTAATCTGACAAGGAGCATCACAAGACAGAGAGTTGAGAGGAAACCAGAATTCGTGTTTAAACCCCCAAAGAAGCAAAGGGGTTTTTTTTCCTGAAAACATATCCATTGGGATAAATAGTCATTTTCTTATTGTATAACAGAGCAAGTATATTAAAATTTCTGGATGAATTGGAAGAAAAAACATATTACTGAATATAAAATTAGTTCCCTTTGACAAACATCAAGAAAAAGCCAGTTCTCGAAACCTCTTCTGCTTGCAAAAGGAGAACGAATGTGCAAATTATTCCACAGACTTTAGAAGAAAAATAATATAGCTTGCGTTTTTAAAATAACCAAATTCAGTTGCTCCAGGATGGTATGGCAAGCACACTCACTTGGTATGGTGAGATCTTCCAGGAAAATAATTGGATGAGATCCCATTTATGGTTATTAGTACACATATATGGTATGCTTGGGATGTTAAACCTCCAAGGGAGTGGCTGAGTCCGTGAGGCTGATGATCAATGTGATACGTTTGTGAAAAGAGAACATTCAAAATTGTTCTTAGCAGTCTCAGAAAGAACATCCAGAACCACTTA
The DNA here is from genome assembly GCA_013397775.1 of Eulacestoma nigropectus. Classification (NCBI taxonomy): domain Eukaryota; kingdom Metazoa; phylum Chordata; class Aves; order Passeriformes; genus Eulacestoma; species Eulacestoma nigropectus. Next base: position 455,257 of record VZTE01005438.1, on the reverse strand, counting down.
ACGGCTCCAGAAATTCCAATCAGACCCCAAAAGCTGTCAAGTCTAGGCCTAGTTGAATATCCTGAATTCAAAATCCAGACTTCAGCTTGAGATTTCTGAGCTAGACCTTCATAAAATCAAAAACTCACTGAGAGAGACGAGTTCAGGCTACAAATACACATTCAGAGCAGCTCAACCAGATACAGATGTTGCAGATGAGGATATGCAGAATTCAAGTTAAACCAGCACCAACTTCCTACTATTTTAATAGAACGTTGATCAAGAAAGGGCCCCTCTCCCAGGATGATGTCGTTGTTATCACAGCATAAGAGAGTTACATGTCACTTAGAGGAATACTTAATTCATCTCCAAGGTAAGATGCATGTGACACTTCTGTGAAACAGAGCAACCACTTAACAGGAGAAGCAAAAAATTATTTGGAGCTGAACTATCACAGAGCGAACACGAATATTTGTAACAGAATCACCATGACAAATACCCAGTCACACAACACCCAACTGAAATGGTCCACATGCACTGTAGATCCATGAAACTGCAGGGAAAACGGAACATATGTAAAACATGAGCATTTTGGGTCACCTGATGTATTTGTTTCTGATGGCCAGGAGCAATCCACTGCAGAGGAGCACTCCCAGGGAGAACACCAGCAGGACAGGGCACTACCCAGCTGACTGAGCTCTCACCATCATAAGGAATATTTCGATTGCTGGGATTAGGAAAAAAATAAGGTCAATCACTACTGAATCTTCTGTTATTACCCATTTCTAAGCAAGAAATAAATGCCATATTTTATTTTGTTTTAAAACACATGAAAATAAGGTGCTTAAATTAGCCAACAACCAAAGGGTACAGACAATTTGCAAAATTTCTCTGCAAGACTAGTGAAATTTGAGCTTGTAAGGTCCTGTTTCTCCTCCTCACCTTTCCTCACACCTCTGCAATGCACCACTGGCATCTCCAAACCCTGCTTTTCGTCAATGGCAGCGAGGCTCTGCAGATCCTGTCCTCTGCTCTCATATCTCAGAAGCCACTACTTTGCATCACGCCACCTAAACCTACTGAGTGACCCAGCATGAAATTGAGCATTCCCAGATTCTTTTCCATCCCAGGCTTGGAGAATTACCACCACAAAACTGCACCTTGCCTCCCTATAAATTTAGGCCACGACAACAACATTAAAATTCCACCTTACTGATTACTTGCACTAAGGCCAGCCCTGAAGGCTATCAAGAATTCCTGAGAATGTGAGTACTTGGCATTATGGCTTTAGGATAAAATATGGCTCTATTTTGCACATTATTTAAATTACCTTACATTTTTTATTTCCACTGTTATTAAACTGTAATGAATTTATTTGTTTATGGAAGTGTGCACTGCATGTCTAGTACTGTTCTGTAATAGCTGGATTTAGAGCCAGCCTCTGATTTCTATTCTAGACATCATTAAACAATTTATTTTCTGTGATAGGGGAATGAGCTCTTGGGCAAGAGCTCTCCATTAATATGAATTATTAACAATATGTATATACATGCATTATGGATTTAAAAGATGAAAAGAAAGCTTGCCAGTTATTCTATGGAGCTTTCCCCATCTACGAGGCCACTGAATTTCAGACAGCTCTCTGCTGCATGGTCACAGACAGGGAATCCCTGATGACCACTAGGGTTTTGCTTTCCTGTTGCTGGAATCATAAAAGTACTTCAGAACAAAACTCTCTGGCTGGCAATATCTGCTTAGCCCTGCACTGCTCCTCCCCACTGCATGGTGAGGATGCAAACCGGCCGACAGCCCCCCAGACATCCACGCTCCCTGGAAAGGGGTCTCAGCACCGCCATCAAAACGCGCGTAGTTTTATTTAGAAACATCTTACAATGAGGGATGTTTTGGTAACTGCAGCATTTGAGGAGAACTGCGTCACATTTAGCTGCTCCTGCTGATGCATCTGCTCGTGATGTGTCGAATCGCATCTCTCAGCCCCGCTCAGCCTCATAACCCTGCGTGATAATGAAAAACGATGGGGAGAAGCAGCTTTGATAGCACACATCACACCGCGACCCAGCAGCACACAGAGCCTGAAACACTTCAGTCTCAAGTAAAACCTCTCACACATGCAGCTGCACCGGCCTCCATTCACATTTCCCTGCAACTTTGCTCCCTGTGAAAAACACTCTTAATAGGTGTTTGCGCCTTCAACCCTTCCAGGTAATTAGTCCCTGAGCTACTGCAGGATTGGTGCATCCCACGGCGCGTACTAATGCCGCACAGTGCTCTCAGGAAACACCAGCACTTGCCGTCCTGGGGTTAAAAGAAGTACCCCTCAAGGATAATTGAATAAAAGGAGGCAGGGGGGCTCCAGAGATTAATTATCACTAATTTCTGCAGGCTTGAGTAGAGTTTATGAAAACTGTCTTTAAAAACTCTTGCAGCAGTGCCGCCCCTCCACCTGGCCTCATTTGTATCTCTCTGCGCCACCATCCAGCTCCATGAATACCGGCAGGTCCAATCCCCCTCACCCCTGCCTTTCTTTTCCCTCCAAAAGTATCTGCATGCTTTCCCCTAAAACCACTTTTCTATTGTCCTTCAAGACATTCTTCAGAGTAGCTATTCCTTCTCCCTTTGTGCATACTGTCCTACATCCCATACAACTCTGCTTCCCTCAACAACCTGCTGCCCAAAATTCAGCTCCCAGTACTTGACTGCTGACTCAAGACTGCTTTTTTTGCACAGATGTTGTCTATGTAAGGGTATTTTACATTGTATGTAAAACATTATTACTATTGCTCTTCTTCTTCATTATCTATTTCTTACCTTTGACAATTCCCTCAGGAAACCTTTTGTGATCAACATTCTGTATCTCACCCCAACACTTAGCTTCTATTTAATCTGCTTTTTACAACCTTAGTAACATTCTGCCTTTTTTATTAACCAATAATACATTCAATGGCCCACATCAGTTTGTGGAAAACAAACCACAAAATACCCCACATTCCAGATTGTGTTTCCTCTTACGGCTTCAAGAACAGAGTCCTGACTGACCGCTGCCACGGGCAGGCAACCGCACCAACATCCACCGGAGCTGAGGAAAGCCAGCTGGAGACCTGAGTCTTCTTCAACTGGTGGCACTGGAAGAAAATAACTCCCTTGTCATTTCTTTTGCTCCTGGAGAATGACAAGTTAACAAAAGGTGAACAAACATGCAGCTGTAGGCGGTGGCAGGGAGAGCAAGGGGGTTATTTTGCACACTGAAGGTTCATTCCATGAATAATTTCTCCAGAGAGAAAAGGGACTTATATTAAGAGCAAACTGTATGCAGATTTTCTCCTGCTAACCTGACTCTTTTTTTTTGACACTGATAGATTGACAGACCAACTGAGGCAAACAGTGCTGGTAATTTTGGTGGTAAAAAGATACAAAACAGAGCCACCCAATAAAAAGTAGGTGAAAGAACTTCATGCAACTTCCCTCCGTCCTCGGGAGGAAAAGATGGGCTCATTATATTATAACCACTTTTTTTCCTTATTATTCTGTGTCAATATTCCTCCCTTCAACAATTTCTTCCCTTCTGCTATGTACACTTCAAACAAGATATTCTTAACACTACTTAACTACACCTAGGAAAAAAAGAATCCTAAACCAGTAACCTGCTACATGTGTACAAACACACACATGCACACCTGGCGATGCATAAACGCTGAACCACAAATAAGCTTCCATTTCCACTTACAATTCCACAAGTGAAAAGTATGATTTAGGCATTGTTCAATTCAAGTTTCCTCCCTTCAGCATCTCCTACAGTGATTGCTTCAGCAGACATTATTGACACGAGAGGAGAGACTGGATTTCACTGTCATTCTTGCCAGCACTCCAGTGACATAAAAGCCATTTATAGAAGAGTATGTGACATGCAAGAAGGTTTGGGGTCAAATTACCTAGGCTGTTAAATATGAGTCACATTGCAAGAAAAAAATTGGACCTGAGCTGGGCTTCACTTTCTCTGTATTCACAGTAGTGCAAATATATTCATTTAAATGAATCTCCTAATTCTTCCTGCAGGTTTCACTGGATTAAATCAAGGTGAGACTGCACTAGAAGGGTAAGATTTTTTCTTATGACATGTAGGATTTTGAATGTTCAATACCGGCTCTTTCTCACCCATGAGAAAGGTACAAAGGTCCTACCCATCTGATTTGAAAACAAGTATTTTCAAAAGTATTTTCCTGTTTGCTGCTTCTTTTGAGGAAGAAAAAAATCCCTTTTAAAGTCTTATTCATAGCAAACAAACACCACTTCTGATTTAAGAGTAACCATCTTTAATTCTCATAAATAATACTGTATCCATCATGGGTTCACATTTGAAGCTTACTTATGTTTTTCTCCACATGGATTTGCACATTTTGATCTTATCCCAGCAAAAATCAAGACTCCTGATACATTATTTTACCTGCATATTGTATTAATGTAGTCCTACTTACTAAAATTTCTAAGTGAGCCTGTACAGGTAGAAAATACAACATTCCAATGAACTGTTTTTCTCTTTGGTATTAGACTAGAAGGTGCACGTACGTGTTTCAAAACACTGATGACACAGAACAGAAATTTTAAAGATTTAACTTTATGGTCATTAATTATATAAACAACTTGACAACAAAGGAGGTAGAAGACTGATTAAAAATGGATTCATTTTCCTTTACCGGATTGTGCTCCTCATCATATCTAATGAAATTATTATTCAAATAAAAGCAGCAAGTATTAAGCAGTTTTAATAAATAAAGAGGCCTAATGCTCCAGGTCAAAATAAATCCTCAGTAACACTAACGGCAAAGCTTCTTTAGACTCCATTGGTTTCAGAAATTCACTAACAGGTCAAAATTTAGACTCAGGGCAGAAATTCTCCCAACCTTTTATAATACCCATAAAATAAAACAGAACCTTGAAGCAAAAATAAGATGTCTTAGAATTCGTAAAGTTGGTACACTAATTATTGCAGATGAAAGTGATAAAATAGCCTGGTTCATTTTCATAAATAGGCAAATCCCAATAAACTCTCATAATCTTAGTCACAGAGAAAAAGAGAAAACTTTCTAATGCTCCTGAAGAGGAGAAGGGAGGACATAATGTACAAAACCATGCCTGCTGCAAATACTATATCAAAGTGATCTATGAAATAACAGACACATTGAGATAGTCAGTCACGTTAATTCAAAAATATCCAATGATCTTTATACAGTAAAAATGTCTTTACTTTCAATAAAGAGAGTTAATATAGCACTGTAATATTTTACAACTGGTAGGCATATTGCATAAATGTGTGCACAGCTACACATACACAAGCCTTTAGGCAACGTACAGTAATTGGAGAGCAGAAAATGAATGTATGGAGTTCAGAACATGTAGACTCTGAGCACCACGGCAAAATACCCATCAGATTAAAATTTACCACCTTACTTACAAACAAGAAACTGTCTTCAAAATACATTCACGTGATCATAATATATTGTCTTAATCTGGGGGAGTTAACAAAACCCCTGGCATTGCAACACGAACGATTCTCGGTGGTTACAAACCAACGCCAGAAGCTGTACATTAATTTACACCAAGGAAGAATCTGAACAAATGTATTTAAAGCTGTATTTTAACTGCAGCATATCAAGTAAATATTATCATAATGCAAAACACGTATTATGAGGGAAAAGCAGAGTTACAGAAAATAAACTTGTCAGAAAAATTATAGCCGTGTGATCTGGTGTATTAGCAGTACATCATCATGTACAGGAATAAAGAGAAGTGGATGTTCCAATACCTTTTAAAGCTTTGTTTCAATACCATACCCAAAGGACTCTTCTACAAGTGCAAAAAGATGACAAGTTAATAAAAAGTTAACATTGCAGGTAAGGAAGACATTGCTTCATAACCATTTCACTGTTGTTTGATTAAACCGAAAGGTAAAAACATTCTCACTCAATAATCCTCCACACAAAGTGTTTCTTTTACCAATGTCTGTGACCAGCAGTTTCTCCGTGGGCCACAACCCATCGCTCACTCCTGCAGAACCTGAAATCTGGTGACTTCTCTCCAGCAATTAACAGCTTGCGTAGCTTCCAGATTGTGAAGGAAACCAAATTAACAATCTGATTCTTTGCATGTACTGGCAGCATTTTAAAACCTCTGTGTACTTACAGACACAAAAGACACAAGACAAAAGCCCAGTTACTCCAACCTGTCCCTCACAACGTGAGACAGTTACATTCCTTAATGCCCAGGAGCTCCTCTGGACCATTATTTTATGGCTCACGTTACCTGAGAAATGGAACGTCCCCAAGAAGGTCAGTCTGGGCAGGCTGCAACTTTCTAAGGACCAAAATAAAGGTATTCTTCTCATCTCAACGGAACAGAGTAACTCTTCAGCTGCTTCTCTGCAGAGCTGGTCTGGGAAATCACTTAACAAAATCTCTGACCTCACTTAGGGTTAGATCTGAAGGTCTAATTCTTGCCCTTTGGGAGCAACACTTTTACTGCTTGCACTAGGAAGAAACCCAAATAAATTCTAAATTTGGCAAAGTGGCCAGGAGCATAGACACACTAGATCTGTGCAGATTTGTAAATTCAGAAGTAAATTACTTGGATTTAAGGAACTGGGTAGAATTCATTTAGAATTACAAAAATTCAATTATTTAGCACTTGCAATAGTTTTTTGTTTATAAATCAGACTACCAATCTATGGAATAAAAATATACAATTACTCTAAAATACCAGATAAAACATACAAAAGAAGAACTACCCTTATATAACCTACTAGAAGTTATGTATTTAATAATAAAGCAGAAACTCAAAAGAATATTTCATTAGGTAATTTAATTTAGTGTGTTCAATTTGAAACTTAACTTGTAATTTATTTTTATACTGCTTTTGCTTTTACATATGAAGTCACATATACAAACAGTTCTAGCATTAAAAGCAATATCATATTAGAAAATTATTACATTTTATGGTTATTAGTCTTTTATTTTAAATAGTTTATACACTATTGAACAGCAATTACAGTAGATAATAAAGAATTGTGCAATGTCTTAAAACTGTTTAACAACTTAATATAGAAAAAAATAATTTAAATTGTAAGGAAAAAGGAGAATTCAAAGCTGCTGGAACATGTTGGTGAAAAAACTGTGGACTTCCAAGTTCACAGATGGGAGTTTCCAATGAACATTGCAACTGAAAATTTTAAATTGGGGATTTACAATCTCCTGCCAGAATGCGCAACCGTATTCATCCTATGTGGATTCTTTTTCTTTTTTTCTTAAGGTACTGCTCTATGATGAGTTGGATTTTGTCTTTGACGGGACACCACAACCCAGGGCACTGTCTGTGCTGCCTCCCACAGAGGAGGACGGAAGTGCAGAAGCCAGCACACATCACCCAAGGGACCCAAGTCACCCAGGACAACCCTCCCGCTTCCAACGGAGATTCCCGTGCTCGGCGACAGGATGTAGTGGAGACACACACCTTACGCAGGCAGACTCTTGAAATGAAGGAGCATAAAGTCACTTAGTCTTGTATTTTTTAGGTACCACATAAATAGAAGTGGGCATCCACTATGAAGTTAGAAGTAGAGAAAATACACCTTCCTCCTGGCATTACAGGGGTGGGTGCTCAGCAACACCCCACTCCCTGCTGCAGCCTCAGGCGGGGGATCTGGGCACCCTCCAGACCCTGGCTGCTCATCTGTTCTTTCTCATCAGCTTTTCGCTTATTAACATAGTTTAGCCCTTTGCAACTGCACAACATGGAAAGCTCACATCCCTTGAGCAGCTGACTCTATAATCAGAGTGGCAAGATGTTGTTTGCCATAGTTTTAATGTAATATTATACTAAAACTTGCAATATCGATACAGGTAAGTTCTAATGCTATCGATGCAGAAAATCAGATCCAGATATATATGTTGTAGGACATAGCATTGCTTTGCAAATGGTTAACATCTGTAGCTATTAATATGCAATGTATATTAATAATACTTAAAATTCACTACTCTTTCAGTTCAACTTTATATGATTTTATTATAGTATATAAAAAGATGAAAAGAAGTAATTAATTGGGAGAGCTATCACCTACCTTTTATTATGGAGGGCCTACTTCTAGCACTAACCTTTATGCTGCAAATCCTTGGCTTCACTCACATGGTAACACTTCATTTTAACCCAAAGGGATGGCTCTATCTCAGAATGACTTCTGCTTTTATTCTGGACCATCGCAGGCATGAGTCTGATACACCTCATACTAAAGCAAACGAGATTTCACCAGCTAAAGCTGGGTGAGGTTTGACAGCAATAAACAGGCTGCAGAGGTAGGGAGAAGTCTCTGAAATACAGCTAGAAACAATGGCAGTATATTATTACTTTAATTAATCTCTACTCTGTGTTACTCTACTTCTTTAGCGAAATTCTGGAGGAAGTAGGGGGGTGAAGAGGTTAAGAATTCGTATCAAACCCTGGTGGATTTCCTGACCTCCCCTTCATGCTCCTGTGTTCTTGCTGCCTTCACACGCTGCCCAGCAGCAAGGACCTCCCTCCAACAAATCTGTGGGCCATCAGAGAAACTGCTCAGTGGAACCAAGGCTCTACCCTTCCGCTACAAGCAATATTCCCTCGAAGCCAAACTGCTGTCAATATTATCCTTTCTTCCCCTTCCATCACCGGTGTTATATTTGTTCCACTGTCTCTCTGTGGTTTAGTATAAAAGGGATCAGCTCCACCAGTCAGCAGTTTGTGCACATAGTACAAGTAGGCAAAATTTGTCACGGTGACATCAAGCCGCTAACACAAACACATCTATTACCCTTTCTCTCTGGCTTGGTGAGACAGCTGCCCTCAAGGTACTGGCCTCTGAGCCTCCCTGGTAAATCACTGACGTGTAGGAAACCTGGTTATCCCAACATAGCAGGGGCAGAGGATGCTATTCAGCTGCAGAAGGACATGGAAGAACAACATCCATGAGGCTTATAATGAAAGATTTTTGATATACTTAAGTAGTTAACAAAAATTTATTGCAAGAGATAGTTTGTCACTAGATTTACAGTTTCAGAGAACATAGTACAAAACATAGTGCATCAGCTTTGTCTAAACATTAAATAGGTGCAAATACACAAAGATAAAAAACAAAAAGTGAATACTTTACAACATAAGTTATAGAACTATAAATATATTTTATATACATTATACATATTCTAAGACATGATTTTCACATATATATATATAGTTCGTAATTAGTATCAGACTATTCAGTGCTTTAGTAATAGTATAGGTCTGAACTTGCCATGAATGTTTGTTGCATCATTATACTTACAGTAAATGCTTCCCAAGGAACAAGGAATTCTAACCAGTTTAGTTCACAGAACCACTTTGCAAAGCTCGAGGGGACCGTAGAAACAGCAGGACGGTTTAGCTGAAGGCTCCTTCCCCCACTCCTGTCCTAGAAGAGCGGCTGCAGGGGGATGACAGCCGGGTGCGGGGCCAGCAGGGACGGGAAGACGGTGTGCGGCAGCGGGGGAAAGGCCAGCGGCGCGGGGTGCAGGACGGAGGGCGGCAGCAGCGGCAGGTGCGGCGGGGCGACAAAGGCCGCGTGGCCGCCCGGGCACAGCCGCGGTCCGACCGGGAGATGAGGTAAAGGCGCTCTGGAAAGAGCCGGGACCTGCGAGAGGAACTGCTGGTGGGGCTGGAGAACCTTGAGCGCGCCGGCGGCAGCGTGCTGCTGCAGGATGGTGTGGTGGATGGTGGTCACCGAGGTAGAGCAGAGCGGCGGCTGCAGCGGCAAGGGCGGCAGCGGCGAGCCCGGGGGCTGCATCGCCGGCGGGGGGAAGGCGAACTTCACTTTGCTGGACAGCACGTTCTGCGGCACGATCTGCTGATACGCCTCCGATGGGAGCTCTTTGAACTTCTCGTGGTTATCAGGAGGGAATATCAGTGTCTGATCGGGCAGGGGGAAGGGGGCTATTAACTGCTCGGTAGTTAGAAAGGTGTGGCTGTTTACATGTGCTTCTTTGAATGGCAAGGGCGGGGGGCTGCTAAATATGCCAGGATTACACTGCACCCATTCACCGGCCACCTCACCCATTTCCTCATGCGGTAGAGACTCGGCCAATTCATAATGGCAGAGATAGGATTTAGGAGGTGTTTGTTCCAAGTGCCTGTTGGGGACGGGAACTTTGTAACGAGCTTGATTTTCGCGACTGTTGGCATTTTCTTTTTTCTTTCCCTCTTGGGGAACATCCTGTTTGGCAGCAGCTGCTGGAGCAGCGTGCTCAGGAGCAGAAGCAGCAGAACTTGTGATGACATCAGGAAGCGTGGCCGGTGCGCTCTCCATCGCTGCACACGCCGTCTGTTTATCATCTTCCTGCACCTGTGGGCCAGCAGTTTCTAGTGGCGACTTGCTTTCCTCCAGCTCCATTGTTTCATCCTTATCTTTCGCATCATCATCTTTGGGATCTGCATTAGCTTCCTCTAGATTCTCTTGAGTCAACGAGTCCCCCAAAATATTTAATGTAGAATTTGCAGAATTTTCTTTGGAAGGTTCAGAGGTCTCACGTTTTGCGCTCCTGTCAAGGAAAACATGATGGATTCTAGTCTTCCTTCTCCCGTGTTTCCCTTTTGCCTTGTGGTATGTACCTAAAGCATGTGCTTGCCTTAGATATTCCTCTGCTGATAATGTCTGTCCACATGAGCTTTCGTCCGAGGAGGTGGAATAGGTGTGCTGCCTCCGCTTGCGGTGGGGTTTCTCAGGTTCTTCTGACAAAACACTGTAACCTCTCTTTATGGACTGGTTTTGACTCGGCCCCTTCTCCTCACTGCATTGTCCTAAACATTTATGCTCTAGGCTACAGCTTGACCTCCTGACTTTCCAGCTACAGCACGTTTTGGAGTGCCTTAGGCTGTGCCTCCTGGAGCTTGGAGTCAGCTGCTTTGCCTGCCTCTGGGAGCTTGCTTTGCTCTTTCTGTGCGGTCCTTTACAACCATGGTGCTGGCCACTATTTTTTGCTCTCCAAAAGTCACACCAGCCTCTGTCCCAGTGTATGTGATCTGATGCAGACATGACTCTCTTAGGACCACTCTCAATGCCAAATTTTGGGTGTGACTGCGGTACCTCACCTGCAGTTAACCAGATATTCCCTGCATCATGTCTGCACTTCTCTGCACTATTTTGGAGGTGCTGATATTTATTTTCATCTCTGTAAGTAACTTCTTTTTCGGTTACTGGAGATATCTCCACTTCTGCTACTGTTGTGTCCCCACAGTGATGATAATGACAATGACATAATTTTCTTCTCCTTTTTCGTTTTCTGCTTTTGTGAAGCCATCTTTCATGCCCTTCTTGGATCCAGACTTTGTTGTATTTCTCATCTATCACAGTGTTTTGTTGTAAGGGGTTTTGAGATATGTGATACTTTTCTATTTTTCTAATCCTGAATGACTCATCCAAGGACACTTCGTTTTGATTTTTTGCAAGGTCACAATTTCTGAAGAGGGAAATATCGCTTAACAGGGGTATTGTATAGTTGCACAAATTTTTATTCACTTCTACTTCATAACCACCACACTCTGAAGTAGGTTTATTTGTAAAATCCGAGGCTAAGACATGGTTAGATTCAGTTTTATGGTGCAAATGAGGTATGTCTGGTTGATGCTTGGGCTTTTCTTGGCTGTCACTTGCTCTTGATGACTTAAAATCAAAATATAAAGGATTACAGCTATATGAAATTGATGGGTCTGTACTTGTGTAAATTAACATTTCTGATGGCCACTGAAGAATATTTGATCCATATTTGCTAAGAACAGGAACAAAGGGTTGACAGGGTCTCTTGTAAATGTCTGGTTTGCTTTTTGGGGCTCTACCGCCTTCTTCAGATGGTGCTGGAACTACTGCATCTGCGCCCAGATTTTTTATTTCAGTTTCAGCTGCAGATGGATCACTGTTCCCGTCGTCGCAGTTTTCCTCCGTGACACCCTGCAGAGAGGAACAGTCCTCCCCAAGTTCCTGCACAGGAGCTCTGTTTGCCTGCAGCTCGTGCCCGCTGCCATCCAGGGGAAGGACCTGAGCACTGTCTGCAGCCAGGGCCAGCGTCTGGTCCCCTAAGTCGGCCGCACTTACATCCACACTGCGGCCATCCGAGTCCGAGGACACCAGCTGCTTTGAGTGGGATATGGCAGGAGTTACAGTGGGACTCTCCGGCACCCTGCTTTCCTCACCGGACGGCTCTTTTGACTCCTGAGCTTCAGGAGCTTCTGCTGTGTCCATGCATTTTTGCACCAGTGGGTGAAAACAGTTGTGTTTCTCCTCAGGGCATACAACTATTTCTGCTGCTGAAGGAGACTGAAGGTTATATGTTCCTGGAACAAACCTACTCCTTCTGCTAAATCCATGCTCCATGGAGGTTTCCTCATTAAACTCATAGAAAACGGCAGCTGAAGACTCCAGTTTGACTGCTGCTTTCTTGGGAAAAGCAAAGGAGAACCCAACCCTGTGTCCTTGAGCCCCTTGAACCTGATCTCCGCATTTGTTAGTGTCGGATTGAGGACTGCCTGTGTCTCCAGGAGAGGAAGAAACAACAGAAGCAACGTCTTTGCAATTCTGGGCATCGTGCATTAATGTACAGCCGAAATCCTGGCTTTTGGCAGAATCTATGGCAGCACTTTTGGGGATATCACTGCAATCATCTCGCACAGTCACTGTAGTGGATTTGAACATAGGGCCACTTCCAGGAGCACTAGGAAGGAAAATAAAACTTGGAGTCAATACCCTTCAGAGAACTGCTGACAGAAACATTGTATTACCTTGGTATTTAAGGGAGTTTTTTAAGGAAAGAGGAAGACTCCGTGGATATGTATATTTAGACTAGGAAAAAATGCCATATTTCATAATAAAGATCAGTTGACTAGCACTAAAAAAAAAGAATGAGTAAATATTATGCCCCCAGCTCCTTCATGTGAAGTTATCAGCTGAAGGACTAATAGTCCTACAAAGCAGTTAACTTTTCCTAGACCCACTGGCTGGCCAAAGAAGAGACTGTCTCCACAGAAATCTTGGTTCTCCTCCCAGCAGACCACCATGCTTACAACACTATACTACAGACAGCAGTTTTACATTCCTTCGTGCTACAAAATAACATTAAAACAGAGTGTGCTTCATAGAGCACTTCCCCCTTAGTCATCATTCCAGTGACTGCTGCTCTGCCCACAGGCAGTCCCCCAGCAGCCCGCATCCTATTCGTGTGCACAAACCAAACCATCGCCATCTCAGCAATTTATTTCATGGAAAAATAAAACTGGGGAGAGTATTTCAGCTGACAGAAGTAAAGTAAGTGATTCATCCCTCTTGAGAAAAAATTTACCACTGTCTACTTCTGTTCTTCATTTCATGTCCTCTTCCCATCTGTTCTATTTGACTTAATAGGAAGCAAAGAGAAGAGCAAAAAGTGTTTAAGCTGACAGTTTTCCAGGATCCACAGAAACTGCTCAGCACTAGGAGTAATGGGCCCATGTTAAAACCATTTGTCTGTTTGTTTTAGCCAAATCACTCTGTGTTACAGTGCAGAGCAATACTTGCTGATGAGCCATTGGTAAACCTTGCAAGTGTCATTTAGGAACCCAAGAAGTGCTGAGATGAAGAATAATGACTTTACCCTATCAAGTCTGGAAATTAAGGTAGAGGTTTTATGAGAAAGGCATTCCTCATGAGAATTCCTGCCTTGCCCAATTCTTTATAAATTTGAAATATATATCAAACCCCCACACGAATCCTTTCTTCCACAGAATAAAATGGTGACTTCTACAAAACCAGCCTACAAAATGCCAGTTTAAAAAAAATCCTGTATGTCTGTCTATATCACACCTCAAAGGATGCAGAGTGGTAGTAAACAGCATTATGAAATAGATAAATTAAGCTCAGATAGAAATTCTCTTTCACAAACTAGCAGAAGGTATTTTAAAAAACCCCAAACAATCCAGAAACAACAGAGGCTTGCAAAATCTGTGCTTCACTAGCATGGAAAAAGGGAAACAGTAAGTTCCTCTTTCCTCTTTCTCATGAAATTCAGATTTTGGAGCATGTTTAGGGGGAACGATATCTAATGTACTCAAGTATAAAATATGGACAGTTGAAACACTCACGGAGGAGAAAGAGTCTCCACATGAGTTGTCATAAAAAGATTAAAAAATTAGGTGTTGTGTTGCTCCTGTCAAACAGACCCCTCAACATTCATGTCCCATCCACCTGCTCATTCACACTTTGTTTCAGCACGCTGCCCACCACCCAAACGAGGGACAAAGATACTATTTCTGAACAAGAGCTGCAGCTTGGTTGGACTTCTCTGTTAGTTCATGTGGGGAGGCGAAGGCTGAATAAAGAGAAAACGTTAGTGCTTGAGCGTCTACATTTTTTCTTTTTTTCTTCAGAGATTACACTGTGACAAGTACATATATTTTCAGTGCCTTATCAGTGTCAGAACTGTGTCATATTTTGAGAATTCAGTCACAACTAGCAAGCTCAGTATTAATTTCAACAGCTTGCCTAGATACAATACTAAAATGTACGAGTAGCAAGGAGTCACTTTTTCAGAGGGAGGTAAACACTCTGCTGAGCAGGAGAAAAGGAGCACTTACCTTTTAATATCAAAAATCCAGCTATTGAGATTTAAAGCTAGGTTTCTGGATGCTTTCCCAGGCAAGCATTTTGAAAACTAAATCGCAGAGATCTGTTACATCCTAGAGAGACAGACTGTGTTCCTCACCTCATCAATGAAGTAGTGTCAGCCTGCAAATGCATGACCTAGTTCAGTCAGCTTTCAACCAAAGTGCCTGGTTTTATGAAATATATATGAAACACATCTTTTTTTAAACTAAAAATGTGTGTCATTTTAGCTCAGCTGAAAAAGCAATGTTAAACATTCATTCCTGCACACAGTGTGAATCAAATACTGTACAGAGAATGTTTCCAAAATGCCCTAAAAACGTGTGTGTGTGGCTACAGCCAAGGCTCTCCTGTGTCCCACAGCACCAGCTAACAGTGGAGGGCTTATTTTACGATATTTTTTCTGTTTGAGCAGCTATGGACTTACCACGTTCTCTCTTTCCTTAGCTCTGCTAGCTTGTGCAAACGTTGAAGGGCTTTCTCCTGTTTTCTTTCATCTTTCCGTGACTTAGATGCTACATTTCGAGCAAACTCCCTCTGTTTCAGTTCCTTCAGTCTCTGCAAGAAACAGCCACACAATGCACATAAAAACCCCTGGGATGAGAAACATTATAAGGACGGTTACTTGCTGGTAAGTGCTCAGGGCCTGAATTATTCTGAACTTAACCATTCAACAAATTTATGGATTTCAAGGGAATAACCAAAACACCTAGAGATGCTAGACACAGGTTAGCCAGGCTAGAGACAACCTAGCAGATTTTACTGTCGCTTTTATGATGACATAGACCAGCCTCAGTAGGATGAGGCAAAGTTCACACAGAATTTTGCTCATGACTCTTCCCCAAAACGTTCCCCACAGCATAATTGCTTTTTCAGGTATCAATAAAAAATGAGACCACCCCAGGTATTTTTCTGCAAAGCCTCTCAAAAGCCTACTGACCCCCCCAGATGATATTAAATCTGGAATTTTTCTGCCCGAGCTGCTTGGCATGGCATTTGTCACTGCTGCTCTGTGGAAGGTCCCTGTCAGCTCTCCTCTCCAGCTTACCAAGGTCCCTCTGGACTGCCCTGTCATGTTATCAGCATGCCAACACCTGCAAAGCTCCTGAGAGCTCCTGTCCTGCCACCCCAGTCATTATTAGAGATGTTAAAGGGGCCTGACCCAGCAGGGATCTCCAAGGGATGTAATGGACAGAGAAGTCCTGTATTTTGAAATGGGGAGATTGTCCCTTTGAAGGAGCCTGTGTTTCCTGCTCTCACTGGTGTCTGACACAGCAGTTAAGCAGATAACGAGGTGCAATCGGGGATCTCATTTGGTTTTATCTTCAGCCTACTTCTTTGGAGGGAAATGGAAGTGCTCAGCTCTGATTCTCCACACAAAAAAGGAATATTGTTTTCTTTGTATCACAGAAGGACAGTATGCCGGGACCTCCCTGGTTCTTCATGTCAGCAAAATGTATTCCAGTAGGTCCCAAACCTCCCTGGTCCTCAGTGTGTCCCTGGTTATGGCTCACAGTCTGATGACATCATCTTACAAAACCATAATCTCACAATTCTGGGAAGAACGCAGTAACTTGCCACCCCCTTTTAGTGTCCAGGGCTAATACCTGGCCATGAACAGGGGCCACAGTCATTTGTAAAAGAAAAACCTCTAACTTCAAATTGTTTGAGGGGTATTAAAAGCTTTTGTTACCACTGGAGGCGCACATAAGAGTCTGCAAAACATTGTCAGCAGTGTCCTCCTGCTCCTTCTCAATTCTTTTATTTCACCCCTTTTGTGAATTTTTTTGTTCTCCTATTCACAGAAAAATACATATTGTCACCCCCTTCTGCCCTGAGAGGGTGGTCAGTCACTCAGGCTCCACAAGGAAGTGGCCACAGCACCAAACCTGCCAACATCTGAGGGACCAGCTGGCTCTTGGTGACACATGGCTTAGTTTTAGGTGGTTCTGCAAGGGGCAGGCAGTTGGACTCCATGATCCTTATGAGTCCAACACAGCTTGAGATATTCTAAGATTCAGTCACACAGTGAATTAGTCTTTGCCATTTTGAGTAATGGTAATGCTACTTGGGCAGTCCATTCAATGCCAAGAAATAAATAAGAAACATGCAGAGAAAACAAACTTGCAGAAAAATGAGTGAGTACCACTCTCTATTTTCAAGTTTTGCATTCTTTTTCAAATGCCTGGATATCCCTGATAGACAGAGAAAAATAATCTGAAATGTAATCACTTCTTCCACCATTTATATTTTCTAAATATCAAAACTTTCTACTTATAAAAATTTGCTTTATTGTGCTAATACAGTATAAAGTTAAAAGAACACTCAAAACTAGACGTATGGTATCTTTTTTCCCCAGAAAAAGAATGCTTGAAATGTGAAGCATCTTTGTTGAACATATCTTACCCCTGTGCACTCCTGTTTTCCTAAAGACAGCATGACCCTGACCTTGCTTCCCACCAGCTACTCATGAACCCTGAAGTATTGCATTTCATAGGCAACTTCTCACTACTCAAAACACAAGAGAAGGGATGAAGTTTGCTCCTTCCCGTCCCCAGCTCCAGCCTTTAGCACTTAAAGAGAAGATTTAATTGCATTTTGTGATGCTCAATAATTTTTCAGGGTTTTTTTTTTTTTTTCCCCTCCAGTGCTAAGGAAAGAAGTAAGTGATAAGTAAGGGAAGAAAAGGAAGATAATAGGGTGCTGTCTCACACGGTTAAAAAGGGGCAGCTGAGGTTTATACAAATCCACGATCACCTCGCAGCTGCAGTACTTTTCTGCACTTACTGGGATGATTGTAATTAGTGCTTCGAGTCTGACCAGATTTTGAACCCTTTAGTCTGCAAGGGTTAACTGCTGCAAGTTAGCGGGACTCCACGCCTGTTCTCAGTTTTTAAGTAATTAAATTGTTCTTCTTGGATGATTACAAGTAGGTGTGGCACAAGTTTTGTGTGCACAGCCTTTGCCCGCTCTTCTCTTCTGGAGAGCTCCTAGTCCCAGAGCTCCCCTTCTGTTAGGCCTCCTGGTAGATACACCCTCCCTTTCCTGTACAGAAAACTGGTCTTAGCAGAAAATGAACAACTCACACAAGGGGCTTTGGATTTTTTCTTCTCAAAACTGGTATCTCATTCTTTTTCATGGAGTGCTTTAACAATCTGCCAAAGATTATACCTTGGCAACTCCCGAGGTCTTTATTGTGCAAATGCGTGTCTAAGTGGAATTTCTCCTAGTTCTAAACCAAAAGACATGCACCTGGTGTTTCAAACAAATGCTATTTCCTTTGAATAAAAGATCACCTAAATGAGTAACTGCATCCCCTCCAGTTTTTCTTTTTTTGATACTGCAGTTATTTTCTACTTTGTTTTTTTTAGCCATGTGATGAACTATCATCACCTGCATTCCCTAACTGCACTTAGTCATGCTCAGGATGCTGGCACTACATTTGTGCTGCCCTTAGTTGCAAATAGATGGTTTCACTTGAATTATGCAAATGAAAATGAGGTATTACCCAATCATACCATTAGTCCATGCATTCTTAACATTAGAAGGACCCCCCTAAAGTTGCTCAAAGTAAATAGCAGCAATAAAAAAACAAGTGTGACTTGTTCCTAAAAACCATCTTTTTCTTATCATTTTTCTGCTTTTTCGTGTGGCAGAGCTGTTCACTAATGCTAACTTCAATAGCTAGTTTACTTCAATAGCTAGTTTAATGCCTGTTATGTTTGTTTTTTCCATGGATCAGTAAGCAGATAATTAGCAGGCAGGGATCCTGTACTGGATTCCCTCCTGTATTTTCCTCTGCTTACGAGGCAGCTCAAAACGTGTGTGACCCGCCAGCAGAGTTCAACCAACAGTTCACAATGAATAATTAAATGACATTTCTCCAAGAGACTTAAATGCCTTCATCATTTTCCTCATACACTGTATTGCCACGCTGGAGGTGCAGAGCATGGGCACCATTGGTTTGCAAATGACTTTGCCCAGCCTGAAGGGATGGGAAGCCTGACCCTGATTCTCCAGCCTTGTAATGGGATCCTGCAACTGGGCTGCTTTCCCTGGGGCAGAAGCTGGATTATTTTAACAAATCTAATTTGAAGACGGGGCCTGAAGCAGAAATATTCCACCTATTTGTAAAAAACTCAGCCAGGAATCTTAGTGCACACTCGGTACATTGTGCTGAGCTGAGGCTCGTCAGTCCAGATGAAAAGCAAGACTTCTACAGGCTCCTGTGTACCTATGTATGGATGGAACTATCCATGAGACGACCACAGGAGCTCCAAACTCAGGTGTGGCTGCATTTCCCTCACACATAGAGCTTTGGTGTTCCCGGACTTGCTGTGGAAGACAACTGTAAGAAAAATCAAGGGAATCCCAAGTGGACTTCCAACAGGATCCCATTTCCGGTCTGTTCACTTCACCCTTGTCTTCCCCATTTACCACATTAGACAGTTCATTTCAGCATGCTGCTTTTCAAAAGGTTTCCTAAATCTGGGTTTCCTAATTCTGAGTTTCCTAACTCTCTCCTGCATTATGTAATAGAGAAACCACAAGCCCACATTATGCTGCCAGAGCCAGGTGCCTGAAATTCCCCTCCCCTCCCCGATCAAATTCTCTCAAAACCAAAGACACATTATGGCATTACATGCACTTCTTGCACCATTATTACAAGCCCTTTGCCACCTTGAAAAGTGGCTGTTGGCTTTTTTTTTTTGAACTCAAGATTTAAACACTTCTAGCAATAGCCCTTAAAACTAATGGGCCTTCAAAACACAGAGAAGGCATTAATTAATAAATATACCCAGGACAGCAAAAGCACGTAAAGGCTGAATAGTGAAACACAATGTACGTGAATACTGTGACACTACGGTGATAAAATGAGGGGGGGGGGAAACCCAGCCTCAAATAATTTTAAAACTTTGAACACATAACGTTGTCAGAACTGACTCTGAAGAAAAGCAGTGAGACTTTAACAAAGTTTATGAAACCGAAGGGGAAATCATAACAAGCATCAGGACTGATACAGGCTCTCTCTGTGGTGGTAATATCTCACAGAAAAAACAGCCATCCCACCAGCACAAAGGCATCAGCTAAGGACTGCTTATTCAAGCAGGCTCTCATAAACTAGCCTTGCAAAGCTTATCTAGGAACAGCTTTAATAGGGTCAAGAACCGATGGGAAGAGTTTTTATAATAGCAGGAGTCAGAAAGATGTCTATCAGGGAATTTTAGGGCAGTGCAGTTCAGATATTATGATGTTAATTCGCTTTTGACCTTAGATTAACAATTAAATTACGTGGACTTTTACAATGCTGAAAATACATAGACCATAAATTCATTTTCTGATCAATGGAAGTATAAAATTACAGAATTTAACAGCCATGACATCAAATTTTGATGCTTTATTGTGTTTTTATTTTATCAGGAAAAATGACTGTATTCCCAGTAGTCACTAAATCATTAATTTATGTGGGTTTAACTTTTAAAAAGAACTCATCAAAACAAAAGGCCAAGCCCACTCCTTCTCCACCTGCCGAGCCAGCGACAGGCTGGGATCATGAAGACATGGGATATTCAGTCCTGCATGTGCATCCCAAGGCCAGCAGGAGCTTCCCCAGGCCCTATCCTTTCTATAACTCCATTTGCACCCTGAAAGGAGCTGGAAGTCCACTGCAGCTCCTTCCTGCCCTTCAGAAATTTCCTAATTACCTAAACATGGGCAACATGGGTTGGTAGCTCAGCACTGTGGTAGAAGTGGGACAAAATCGGCATTTGAAATTATTTAAAATAAATTAAACATCTCTTCCCTCTAAATTTGTATATGATACAAAACATATTTTTAATAAAGCTATTTTTTGCCTGTATTCCATTTGTTTTGTTTTTTTTTAAATCTCTATGATATGTAATGAGTATTAATATGAGTGTTTCTTAGCTGCCAATCATGATTCTAGAAGCTGTGCATGTTCCCCTGTCTCCGAATGCTGCAGGACTGCTGTTAACTGAGATGGGATATTGCTGCTTTGTGTGAATTACAGTGCGACCAACAGAGTGACAAGAACTCATCAGATAAACACTTGTCATGCTGAACCAGATTGGACTCTTTCACAAAGAGGATCGAGCTTAATCAATTATAAATAATAACTGACTAGATCACAGCTCATGTAACACCTGTAAACGCTCAAATGGGGAATGAAATATGCCACTTAAAGCAGAAAACATTGCTTACTATGATGTAAAATGCACATATTTTCCTTCTGTCTTCAGTGGTTTGTGAGAACATACATACATTTCACTGTTCTGCAGCTGGAAACTCCTTCACCCAGCACAACAGGGCAGCAACTCTTCCCTTGTGCTCTGGGCTGCAATTCTACATAATTTTCATGACAATATCTTTCATATTACTATTATTAAAAAAATTCTCCTCTTGTAAAGATTAGAGAAAAATTAAAGCTACAAGAAAAAGACAGTATAATACCTGAAGGATTTACCCTGTTAGTGCTACAGGCCTTCCCCACAGAAGTTACAACAGGCGAGTTATTTCCATCGAAAGGAGAAATGTTGCCATTTCTCAATGAAATTAGTAATTCAACCACTCAAAGAAGTAAGCTAAGGAAGAAATTAATAGACTTTTTTCCTTCTTTTTCATGCTGCCACCGTGGAATTAATTGCTACAATAGGTTCCTGAACGAGAAGAGGAACAGGGGGTATTTTTAACAGCAGCCCATAACCACTCCATGGGGAGTTGTTGAGGAGAGCCAGGGAAAGCTTGGTGCCAGGGTGGTGTGGCACCAGGACATGTCACCAGGAGGGGCTGGGGCATCTCCAGCCCTGCAGAAATCCAAGAATTGAATGTAAAAAGCCCCATTTACCTGATCTTGTCTCGGCGAATGAGAAAGCAGCAGCTCCTTCCAAACACTGTTGGTAGGGTTTCTGTCTTGTGCAGGAGTGACCTCCTCACATCATCAGTGTATCCACCACACTGGCCTCTCACTTTGCTTTTAAGACAGTTTTGTCTCACTTTTGCCTTTAATAAGTAACATGAATCTGTTGCTGGCTTAGCAACTACTTTCAATTTGTTCCAAGTTATGAGCTACTTCTGCCTGCCTCTGCCTGTGACTGTTTGCATCTCACATTGAGCTGCAAAATTTAAACCTTTTCTTAAATACCAAGAGCTCCATAACTTGGCAACAGAACCACATTGTAAATGATGAGATATTAAGCCCTCCAGATGACAAGTAACATATAGGCTGTGATTAATCCTTTCCCCCTCCTATTTCTACCACAGATTGCAGCCATTCCCTCTTGATGGTCTTTTAATATTAGACGAATTCTAACATACACATAGTTATATGCAGGATTTAAAAACAGCAAGTCCTTGGAGCCCATATAATATTCCTGAAAAGGTTGATTCAGTAGATGTGAAACTGCTCTTTTTCTAGCACTGTCATGAGCATCATCCCAGACTGGGAAGAGAGTGGGGATGAATTAAGAGGAAAGGAAGGTTGGTATTGCTTTACCTTCCCATCATGGGCCTGACGGGACGCAGCTGATGAGAAGATGAGATTCTTCATGATTCAGATTTTTCACTAACTTTAAATGAATTGATGTGATGCAGATTTTCTCAAACAACTCTAACTTGCTCATGAGCACACCTGTACAATACACAGTAGTACAGTTTGTTGTGCAGTCTGCAAAAGAGAACTGTTGAGACAGCTTTTACATTGAGAACCTACCAATATATATAAAATATTTGTATTATGTTAATACAACTGAAAATTCATATTGGTCTTTTCTAATTTTGTAATATAAAGACTGAAATTAATTTTTCATGAAACATAGTTTTTGAGACTAAATACCTGTGTTGAAGCATCTTGTAGAGCGCCTCAAGTTATATTTTCCTACCTAAGTTTATGGGGAAAAAATAAATTACTCTTGAGCTTAAAATGAAAAGCAAAAGCTAATGAAAACTTTACTGTTTCAGAATCGTGAGGAAAATCAGAACATTAAATATTTTGCACACTTGCACCTGTATGATACATGCAAGCTAGTTATCCTTGATGAATATCTCACTAATTACTCTTGATTATGTAACTGCAAAAGATGTACATGGGAGCAATAGAAGAAAAAAAGAAATTTCTTAGCTCTTATTCTTTTCTTTCTCAAATTATCTGCCAGAAACAAACATGTACTTCATTATGGGATGATTAATGCTCTTCCCAGCTTAAGAAGCCTCACTTGATTTGACACCCTTCTGGTGCCTGTGCATTTCTGCTCCTCTCCAGTATCCCTTGCTGCAGGGTGCAGATAGAACTGTGGCGTACAGCTGAACAAGGCTCCAGGACTTTGACAAATAACAGGTTATGAAGCATAAATTAACACTTCTGTTGCTTTTGTTTTAGGATAACTATGTTTTCTAGAGTTGACTTAATGGCTGCAGTGTTGCCATTGTGCAAAACCATCGTTTTAAGCCTGCAGAATTGCTGAGCGTTGCACACTGAATATTTCACTGTGATAGCTACTAACCACGTGTGTAACAACAGCCTGGGCTTATTGCAAGCTGCAGGGTATTTTTTGTTAGCTTCAGCAAAAATCAGCGGAATATTCCATAAATATTAAGGACACACAAAGGAAACAACACAGAAATACAGAATTAGCATCTCACCTATCAAAATAATTTTACCAGATAATGAAAAGAGCATGAAGCTGACACAGACTTCTACATGTGGAAAGTGGTTACAGAGACTCTAGTTTAAAGGTATTTATTTTAATAATTCTAGGCCTGATTATATTTCTCTTGAAGTCAATGGGGAAACTCCTGCTGAGCTCAGAGGGAGAAGAGGTTTCAAATTCACCATGAAAATTTTCAGCAACACTTAAAAGAGCTTCCTTGGTCACAAAGATTAAAGCCAAGATTGGTACATATTGCTTCTTTAAGAGTCACTTCACGTTCACACTCCCTCCTGCACCATTTAGGATTCTAAAAAAAAAATCCACCAAAACCACATGCAATGTTGTAAATCTTGACAAGACATGGTTATTCCTGGCACTGTTAGAGAAAAGGGCTTAACTCTCCCCTCGGGGAAGACCCAGGTGGCCGTAAGTGTGGGGTGCCCTCATCAGCCCCAGCTCCTCTTCCCGGCTCTGGAGGGACAAACCAGTATGGATCATTTCAGACATCAGGTGCCATTCCCTGGCCCCACAGCATTATCCACCACTATTCCTTTCACTCCAGCAGCGAAGTCTATGCATCCAGAATAATCTTTCTGAGCGTTGCATATCCAGTATTTTCAAAATTGACCTTGCTGCAGCCAAAATATTGATTCAAGGAGACACTGCTTCCCGATATTTTCAGGTGGGCACCAGCCACTGAATGAGAAATGTTGATTTGTACTTTATTTTCTGGCCAGTTACAATTTTCTATGCATAAATACTGATGGCTCCAAAACATTTCTTCTATACAAAGACCTCAAAGCTAATGGAAAAATCCCTGTCTGATCAGCATTCATATTCCATAAACCATTTCACAGAAGCAACCACTTCTTTCCCAAGAAGTCCTCTCAGAGAGAAGGTCACCTCTACATCTCTTTGGAGAGGGAAAATTGGATTTCCCTTTAGAATGGCTCTGCAGTGGGAGGTGATTAGGTTACAAAATGGATACTCCCATCAACACACAAGATTGGATGGCTCATCTGTTAAAGGTGCTTTTTGCTCATTTTGGAGACCACTTTGCTGTTTTCTGCATGAATAATGTACTTGGCACAGCTGAGTTCTTTGAGACTCCATCCAACAACTCCTCACTCTGGTGCCCTCCAACACCTACCAGTGTCCATGGGCATTTATCAGCTTTTCACTGTGGTCACTGTGTCTCCAGGACTGAAGTTCTCTGTAGGATCCTGCTGCTATTCTGATCCTTACTCTGAGTCCTGACTGCAGGATGACACAATACCCTTTCTATAAGCAAATTAAAAATTGACAGCAGACATTTTTAGTCTATGTTTTCTAGTTTCAGGCTCTTTGGCCACTGACATTTTAGGAAAGTCTGCCACAGAGACTGAAATGAACCTACCAAATCTTAAATCTTTCTAATCTCTCCAATGAGCACAATGACCAAAAATGAGGAATTAATATTTACAGTTAGGTCCTCTAAAGGTTATTTCCCATGACCCTTGAAGGATACACTAATAACTGATGGGCTGAAGGAGATACATGAATTCCCCCAAAGTGAGCTCTTTATTTTAGTTCTTTATGTCGGAGCTAAATCACAATCAGTTTCTCGTATCAGTTTTATATTGGATCACTGAGCCGTTCGAAGCCTCTGCTCACAAATCGCTTCTCATCAGCAGGATCTGGTCCTTGCCAGCATTATCCCAGGACCACGACAAGCTTCCTCAAAGAACATAAATTTGACCAATGAAAACTGAGACAAGAATGAGCCTTTGCAAATTTTGACACATCTCAGCCACAGCCAAGTGGCACAGACAAAATCTTAGTTATCCTTAAGCCAACCTGTAATACAGACAGAGTCCTTGGAGAAAAACACCAGATTACAGAAAAAATTCTTAAATATAAAGGCTGCATCTTGCAAGGCATGATCAATTAACACTGTTATTTGATACATGTTTTCAATTTCAATGATGCAGGTGAAATGCAAAGTAGCTGTGGAAAAATACCACTGACGTTACCATGAAGAAAAAAAAGATGTTGGGCCAGCAAGTCTGTATTTATTTGTACCTTCTACTGCCTCACAGCTTCTGCAGAGTGAAATGTTAGTAACTGCAGAGCAGGGATGTGTGTATCACCATGCTAGGCTAATAAAGTGTTCCTTTAATTATCAGTAAACCACAGCTTGGAGGCTGATGTGGGAAACCAGGACTGAAACAGACTGTGACAGAGACTCCCAAAAGGACAAGCACAAGTTCACAGCAGGGGCCTTGAAGGTGGAAAGAATCGGATGGCAGGAGGGTCCCAGAACTATAAACAACTCACTAATGCTACATTACTAATGCTACATTCCTCTTGCTAGAGGAATGCAACTTTAAAATAGGGATAAAAGCGAGTTCAGGGATAAAAAGAAAATGAAGCCCTGGTGAGGCCACATGTGGAGCACTCTGTCCAGTTCTGAGATCCTCAGACAAGAGAGACATGGAGCTCCTGGAGCAGGTCCAGCGCAGGGTGACAAAGATGATTACAGGACTGGAGCATCTCTCTTGAG
Organism: Eulacestoma nigropectus; assembly: GCA_013397775.1. NCBI lineage: Eukaryota > Metazoa > Chordata > Aves > Passeriformes > Eulacestoma > Eulacestoma nigropectus. The sequence goes on along the minus strand of VZTE01005438.1, from coordinate 429,375 downwards.
GAAAGGCTGAGAGAGCTGGGGCTGTTCAGCCCTGAGAGGAGACGAGGAGGAGCCTCATCCATGTCTGTCAGTGTCTGCAGGGATGTGTGAGAGGATGGACCAGGCTCTGCTCTGTGGTGCGCAGCAACAGGACAAGAGGAGTAAGCAGGAACTGATGCACAGAGAGTTCTACCTGAACATGAGGAAGAAATTCTTCCCTGTGCAGTGACCGAGCACTGAGCAGATTGCCCAGAGAGGCTGTGGAATCTTCCTCACTGTAGATATTCCAGACCTGTGCCGTGTGGGCTGGGTTGACCCTGCTTGAGCTGGGAGGTTGGACCAGATGACCCACTGTGGTCCCTTCCAACCTGACCCAGTCTGGGATTCTGTGACAAAGCCTCCAACATATGTAAAAATTATTATATATAAATTATTATATGTATCAAATTTGACTACATTATCACGAAGTGCTGGATAAAGAGCAACTAAGTGGAGCATGTATTTGTGCTAGTAAATACATTAAAATATTTCCAAATAGACCTGAGTGAGGAGGAAGAAATGATCAGCATTAACTTCACCTTCTTCCTGGCAAAGAGGATACCAACATCATACTCCCCCACATGAAGAACTCATGTTGCTAACAACACCTTGCTTTTCTTCTTCAGGAGGACCATTAACACCAGAAAAGGATCAAACTCTGGAAAGCTTATTATATCTGTATCATTATCAGGAATGAGCTCTTATAATTAAATAATCTGGACTGTAAGTGCCTGTATGATCATAATTGGCCAAATAATAATTCTTTCAGTAGGCTGTTAGACTTTTGTTCAAGCTAAACTAACAAATTCCTAGCTTTGCATGCTGGGTGTGTTTCTTTCACCCCTGTAAGTGCAGAAGATGTCTGGAGGGTACTCCAGCCTTGAGGAATACATGACAGAGCTGTTGAGGGGTACAGCAGGTCCAGCTTTCTCTTTCAGTAAAACCCAGAAGGAATTCATTGCAACATTTCTTTACCTCAGCCAGATATGAACCTATCAGGAGATAATTTGCCCTTGATTAAGAATCACCAGGAAATTAAGAAAAACAATAATTAACTAATAACGTAAAGCTCATTACTGAACGGAAATGTACCCAAATCTCAGTCCACATTCTTAAAGGCAGAAAGCAATTCCTGAGGAAAACTGACACTATCCTGTTGTTGTATCTTTTCTTTACAATAATGACAGCAAAGACAGAAATACGTCCACTCTCGTGATACAGGTTCCGATTTACAGGTGAGCCTTGCACAAGGAAGACAACACAGAGCACTACCTGCAGCACTGAACTCTGAAACCTGAACTGCCATAAGCTCAAGGTTTGATGAAAAGAAGAAAAAATTGCCCACAAAAACCCATCTATCTGGCACGTAAATAACAGGGGCAATTAACTAGGTGGACCTTCTGTATATCTCAGCAGAAGACAGATTTAAAATGTCTATACTCCATGTGAAGGTATTTCTGGATAAAGCATTGCCACAGAAAATGGAAAATAAGAGCAGAAGCTTTATCATCTCAAGGTCAACGTAACTGTATGTTGACAAAAGTTTAAAAAGTGCCTCCCTCTCTTTCCCTACAGCAAACTCAAAGAAACAAAGTGCTCAGCAACTAAGAACCTTCGATGAGAGCTGTGAAACCCTTGCCTGCTCTTCCTACAAAGACAAGGAAAGAAAAAAAAGAATCTTATTCTAAGAACAAACAAACCTCTTACCATCCTCAAGCACCACACAAGCACTGCCATAGCACTCCACAATTAATAAGTATTTACAGACCAGATTCTCTGCTTTTGCAGAAGATTTACACGATTGAATTGAAACAAGTGTCTTTGTTGGTCTTTAATTTGGCAGCAGAACCATGTGTGTGATCACTCTGTTTTCCTGGTTGATTCACCAAAGTAATTGTCTTTTTACTTTTGTCAACTACACAAACCTTTTTCTTTCTAGAAAGTCTTAGGGGCATTTTTTACTAAGAACAGAACAAATTTGGGTTAAAATTTCTTTATGTACTTCTTTTCCTATAAATAGCTATAGAAATACAGAGGCAAATCATGACATTTCCTTCTATCCTACCAAAAGCTTGGCTGTTTTCTGCACAGGTTATCTCCCATGGAACCACAGATGTTTCAGATATCTGCTCTCAGTCTTCACAACATCCCTTAAAGTAGGCTGGGCTCAAATTGTTACTTCTGCCTTAAGGTTCCCACATTCCTGCTTCAAGATTTCTTACCAAAATGCTGCACTGCCTCTGGGCTGGGATAGGAAGAAAAACCCCTGGGAGACACTTGTTTTTCCCTTCCACAGCCTCTCCCTTTTTTGGTAAAACTGCCACAGGTGATGCTTAGGAAAGGTTTACAAAAGCAGCACATTCCTTTCGCCACAAATAGTGGATTTACTGTTGGAATTCTCTCTCTCAATGCCATCAAAGTGACTTAGCCTTTATGAAAGTCTCGAACCCATTCATCAAAATGTCATCCCCCAAAACTGTTTCTTGCCTGCACGTGCAGGATGCAACCAGATAGTCACAGAGAGACTCAAAAAGGCTTAGGAAATTCATCAAGTCCCAAGCTTAGACAGCTCCTGAACGAAACTTACAGTCTTACTTCTAAGACAAATACACACACATGAAAATGGCTTCCACTTACAGTAAAAAGCACAATTCAGGAGAATTTAAGCAAAAGACCAACTATCCTTACCAGAGTGGCACAAAACCTCAGCGTGTGCATGCACAGTACAGGGCGTGGTCAGAATGCCTGTAATTAAAGGAAGGCATGAACAAACAGACTTCAAACAAAGAAAAGCAGGAGACCCATTCACCTTTTCTGGCCCTCACTCAGATTTATTGTACTGCCCAAGCTGCCAAACAAAACAGCCCGTGCTTCAAACTCTGCCTGAAAATTGAGTCAGTGGGAAGCAGCTGCCGTGAAAAACCTCGCACAGTACTGACACTGCATCTCATTTCTGATTTGAGACTACTTAGAATGGGCTGCAACCCCCATGGCCCATTTCATGTTGTCCTATCTTAACAGAGATCAGCAAAGTCATAGATCACTCCCAGCATAAGGCAGGAGAACAGCTCAGTTTCATCACTCAGAATATTTCTTCAGATGAAGTGGCAGACAAACATGGGACTTCTTTCAGGGCCATTTCCCATTTCACCATTCTGCAAAGGCAGCACCAGAGCCTGGTATGTGCAGCAAAACCTGCACCTGGACTTGGTAGGAGCTTCTCAAATTTTGAGGAAGCAGGTCTCCAGGTGAGCTGCTGGCAGACAGCTAAAGCTCGTTCTTGATCCCACTGCTCAAATTTTTATTAAAGGAAATAACTTGCTAGAAGATCACTGAAGATGGAACTAAAGTAATACCTACTTAGTTTTAATAAGTTGGTTAAAGTTCTACAGTGTTTTCTGTTCTCATGAAATCTTATTAATGTATAGCACTTTACTGCATAAATTGAATGGAGCTATGCCTTGAACCTATATCTTATACTAACGTTTCAGCACTTTTTTTCCTCTCTAAAATTTAAGAAGGGTAATCAGACACTGGGTGAAAAATACCTTTATGAAGAAAAAACATCTTTTATATCCACACGAAATATAAGGGCTGCTTAAGTAATTTTGCATAATTTAAAGTACCTCCTTCATTAAAATATGGGTATTTTGCAGTGTTAAATCTTCATTCAATCTTTCATTCAATCGGTAAAGATGGTGAAGTGTGAGAACAAATCCCCTGAAAACCTAAATTTGCATCTTTGGCTCCCCACCAGACATTCAGAGCCTTCCCAGAGACACCACATACACTCAGCTGCACCTGACAAAAGCACGAGGTGAATCTATTCATCAAACTCATGCACATTTAAGCAGTGAAAGTCCCCAGCAGCTCTCGCTCCTGAAACCAGAGCTAGTGCTTTCTACCAGGCAATCATGAGTCTCATCCAGTCACAGGTAGCAGTCTCACACCCTTACAGATGCATTAGCAGAGCTGTAACCTGCTTTCTTCTTTTAACAGATGTTGTGGAACACGTGCCTACATCTTCATGCCTCATGTGCCTACAAGGGGCACGCATCACTCTGATGCTGGGAACTCCCGCTTCTGCCTGGGGCTGTATCACTAGCAATAAGTCATTCTCTTTGAAATTCCTGCTGACCTTCAAGACACCAGCTGGTGCCCTGTGCACAGCACATCTGCAATCTATGTCCAGATTCCTGCTTAGTGCCAGCGCCTCTCCCACTTCCACCGTGGAAGAATTCTCCAGCCAGTGACACATTACAGAAGAGCCTAATAACTCTATCTTCCAGCAACAAATGGCCAACAGGATGTAACATTCAGGAAAGACTCAGTCACGTTACTTTTTACATCCATTCACATTTAAAATAGTTGATCCTTCCTCTCTTGTGCAGCTCCTCAGCTATTTCTGGTCTGTTGTAATGGCCCTCTGAATTGGGTTTATGATGGAAAAGTCTTTCATGTTCTCACTCTTAATAGTAAAGGTAACGGGAGAACCTGGGGTGACAGTCATATTTTCTAAGAACTGCTGTTTCTGGTCCTGGCAATTTGGGAAGCCAGAGTTGGCAGCTTGGTTTTGCAGGCTCAGCCCAACGGGAATATGAAAAGTAAACTCTAATTACTACTGATTTTCATAGTTTTGCCTTTCACTCTTGAGGATCCTGAACATAGTGAAACCACTAATTGCACCATCTTAACACAGTCAAGATACTGAAGAGCAACAGTTTATTGGCCTCTTCCAGTTACTCTGTGATGCCCACACTATTGTAACTTCACCATTTTCCAGGTCACAAGGAGAAGAACTTCGATTCTGGAGCATGTTAGAGAAGTCATCAGAAGAAAACAACAAAACCCTACATCAAAACACATCAGACTGTCCCAAATAATATTCTGCTACTGCACTTTTAGCAAGTGGAAGGAAAAGCATTGCCTTTAACTTGTGTTCTCTTCAATGTGATCCAATTAGTGCTGTTCATCTGCTGATATGTAACCAAATGCAGAAACCAGTGATTTCTGGTAGCTCAAGGACTCAAATACAGACAGTAGTATTTTTGCTTACCCAAAACCTGTAATTCCAATAACAATCAACTCTACAGTGTTACAGTGGGGGGTTTTATTCTTTTCCAGGCACTGGGGTTGAGGAGTACACTGTGCCAGCAATGGAACACAACTGCTCTGGGCTCAGACAGTGGCAGCTCTCTGACAGTGCACACCAATTACACCAAACAGGGAGGATGGGAAGAGAAAAAGCCACTGTCACCACCTGAAGCTGCAGGGGAGATTAATGTAAGGTAATCTAAATACCTGCCTGGATTTTGGCCAGTGCACAGCTGGAGCTATGACCCTCTCTCCTCGGCAAGCAGCCTGGGAGCTGCAATTACCACGGTGGTCAAGGTCTTGGGTTTGTATCTCTAAGGCAGCAACTCCAGCAGCACAATTATATTGCTCCAGTGCCAACTCCAAGGAAAATGTGCCACCAGTCTCAGCCCCACCACGTCCTGGAGCACATAAATGTTAATTAGCGGCCTTTTTTTAGAAATTATGAGATGCTCTAGTCCTGCACAGTGTGAGATTTGATGAGATTAGAGCACTGGGTGGTACAGCTAATAAATCAGTTTACTGTACAACCTCATTTCTTTAATGAGGAGCAAATACCTGAGCCTTAGTAAAGCAAGAGTCCCAGGTGTACACTTGCTAACCAAAGTGCTGGATTTAATTTTTCTTGCATTCCTCCAAAACAGGGAGCACTGACCTACTGCTCATCATTAGAGAATGCTCTCCTGTCATGGGGTCAGCGCTAAGTGCAAACTTTGATGTCAGAATTAAAAAACATAGAAGAGATGAGTGGCAAGGCCATTATGGGAGAATAACTAGGATAGTTTTCGTAAGGGAATAACTTTTAAAAGCTGACAAGAGCTGTCAAGGTGTCAGGCCTGGAAAAGAGCCAGCACAATTAACATACCCTAGGCTTCAATCTACTAGACGGGGAGAAAGCAGGATTTATTTTGGACAATTACAGGTTAATAAATGGAAGTGTCGGTTCCTCTGTAGAGCACCTATTAAAGCCTACTAAAGGTCAAAACCTCTTACAGTTCCCGTCATGGTAGGCAACACATTACCATTATTTTATATTTCAAGCAATTTTACTGTCAATGACAGCAGTTACAAATGTGCAAGAAAATATTTTCCTTAGCAGTACACCAGGCGGTTTACTCCACAGAAATCATCTGTGCTCCCAGAAGTGACTAATACTTTAAGATTTTTATGATGAGCTCTGTGGGGTTTATTTATTTATTTATTTATCATTTTTTCCGAACCACACACGTGTGAATGAGAGCGTGAAGAGCTCGGGAGGGCACGCCATCCCACTTCCTTACATCCTCCAGCTACACAAAACCCCGGCCCAGGGAGCGACAGGCACCTACCCGGGGCGGCTGTCGCAGGCCTGCAGCCACGTCCCATGGGAAGGTGAGCTCTCCCTCTGATGCCTTAGGTTCTAGTTTTTATATTTTTAAATCCTGTACTGCCTGGTGTGTAACTCTGAAGTTTCTTGTAGCCTGTTGGCTGCTGCTCTCTTATGCCAGATAGACACAACAAAGCCTCTCCAAGCTTGTTGTTCAAGGACGCTTGGGCTGTCCTAGGCCCAAAAGGTGTAAACCAGGGCCTCTGGAGAGGTGGAGAAATCGAAGAACTTCCATCATTAGCTAAAGTTTTACTTGGTGAATTTATGCTGATATGCAAAAGGACCAAACCTATAGAAGTGTGAAGAACTCATGACTCGTCATCCATCTTGGGGTCCAACTTGGGGTCCATCTTTGATGCAGCCTTTGGCTCCCCAGGGTGTAGCAGCGTGTACCTTTCAAATAAATACCCCCCTTTATTCCCTTACTCCTGTCTAGTCTCTGTTTCTAGGTAGCCCGATAAGGCATCACCTCCACGAATGCGAGGGCAGGCAGGGCAGCGCTCCCTCCCCGGCCTCACCGGCTGCCCCTGCTCCCCTCGCTCCAACTCCCATCAAATCCACACCTGGCACAGCACCCACTCGCTTGTGTGAGGCTCACCCTCAGGGTCAAGTGAGCTTGGAAATTGCTTCTGCTTTTCTTTACTTTCACTTAAAAAACTAAACAAAAAAACCCCAAAAAACAAAAAAACAAGAACTGGGTTTGTTTCACCTGCAGAACTGCTCAGCCTCTGCAGTGGACCAAGAAAATAGGGGCACTACTTGAACCTTGTTATTCTCAGTTGCCTTTTAAACAATAAATATCAGTTCAAGTATGTCCAGGTCAGATGGCAGCTGGAGGGATTTGCAAAGGAGCCCATCCTCTCTGTGCATACCCACCTGGGAAGGCACAGAAGCTCCTGTGAAGCAGGGGATCCCCAGCACTCAATGAGCAGCCAGTGAAGCTGTTCTCCAACTGGGACATAAACATGGATTTTTACACTTGTCTTATGCTGAGGCAGTGAGAAGCGTCCAGACCCAGCACATTTTAATACACAGTCTTGTCTTTTCTCTACTGCTTAAGGAAAATGAGACAACACTATTTTTGCCTTGCTGATCTTCCTGTTAATGGAGGCAGAGAGATGAGTCATTAGCTACTCTGGCTTCCCTTTGTTCACAGCCAGGCGGGTGTGCAAAGCCAACGCAAGATACCCGAACAGCGCTTGGGAAGAAAATCTGCCACCCGCAGAGTCATGTGGAAAAGAGTAGCTATCATTTAAGACATTATCTAGCATTATTTAAGTAAAATAAACCCCCACATCATCATCTTAAGCCATTTTAAGGCTGCCCAGCTCCCACAATTACAAATCTTATTGCTCAGCTGTAATGAAAGCTTTGCTTGGACATTCACTCCTCCTCATTCTGATGTATTTTTTATTGATTTGTTAAATTTTTTATTAATTTTTTTAAATTTTTTTTTTTTTAGTTTAGGAAAAAAGAAAAAAGATCCTAAAATAGCCTCAGGTATAACATATGCCTTGCAGGAATTTTGGCATCGGATGGATGGACATCTTCTTCTGGCCTGACCTACTTCTAAGCATCTGAGCACAAAAAATCTCATTGTAAATATTCCCTGTAGAGTACTTCTTTTAGCTGCTAATCCCCCAGTGATTTCACCTGCCCCTCAAAAATCTTTTTTTTTTTTTGCTCTTTGAGATCCCAGCTGAACTCAGTTATCTGGGATCTGGCCACTTGAAGGTGTTGGTCACAAAGGAGTAACTCAGACTAGAGCTCCCACTGTGCCACGCAAACACCAAGTGCTCGGTGACGAGGTGCCAGCCTTGCAAGCAAAGCAGATGTGAGACAGGCTAGGACTCGAACGTGTTCTTATTCAGTGAGCACATAAAGCTCACAGCTAGACTATGAAATTTACCTTAGATAATGTTTTTAATGTATTTCTCATTATATAATCCATAATTTTTAACCAACCCTATACATTAGGCCGATGCAAAGAAAAGTGTGCTAATTGGGTATTCCGTAGAAATGCAAAACTGGGGGCAGAAAGGAGGGAAGAAAATGAAGTAAACCGCATCAGCAGCATGTGTTGTACTCATCCAAACAAAGGGAAAAAGAAGGACTCATTAAGCAAGAAATGAGTCTTGAAATGGCATAGAAGAAAAGTCTCCTGCTGGGGCTGAGAAGTGGGACTGTAAAGAGAGATGAGAGAGAAGGAGGGTGGCAGCAGGCTCTGTCTCACAAAGCAGAAGAAAGAGAACCATTCCTGATAGCTTAAGGCTTGCTTAGCAAAGACAGCGAAAACAGCTAAGGGTGACTTTGATAAGCACCATTTTAATGCTTCATTCACTTACTTTACTTTTTTCTAATTTGTCCCTTTTGTGAGCGTTAAGAAAGTCTGCAATAATGATCCCTAACCTCCGGTACTGCTGTAACCCTTCTCTGCCATCCCATCGCTGGCAGTCTCTTGCTTTGTTTCCAGCTCTCATTACAAGCAATTTGTAAGAAGCAGATACGTCTCTCTGTAGTTATAAATCATGTAACACAATGAGATCCTGTACCAGATGTGGCATACAGATGCCAGTGCAGGCAAGCACTTAACAGCTATAAAAAAATAAAAATAAAAAAAGTAGTTTAAAATAAAATTTTAAAAATCAGCATTAAAAAAGTTTGAGGTTTTTTTATTAAGTAATTTTTTCCTATTTTGTTGAATTTCCGTGCTGGAAAAAGGAAGGTGAGGTACATGTGTAGGGCTCCCTTGTTATCATTATGTGTATCAAGACTGCACACCAAGACAACAGCAGTAAGTGCTATCAGAGAAGCCAGGCATTTAAAAGCAGTTACATTAATCATGAATGAACTTGAATTAATAAAATTTATAATTTATATTACAGTATACCGTGGGTCTCTTGCCAATTCTAATTTAATAAAAGATACAACATACTGTTGGAAAGAGAAGGATTTCTCAAGGAAAGAGAAGGATTTCTGCAGGAGGAAGTCAGTCATGTACAGTGCTTGTATTTATATGGTCTTCTGCGATTGAATGCCTTAAAAAAAAAAAAATTTAAAAAATCTTTCAAACTAAAGACATTCACACTTGCAATCGTGTGATGCTGAACCACTACTCCTCTGCCACACGTGGAGACTCTGGAAGAAACTGAGAAGTCCTTTACATAATCATTCAGGTTTGTCACAAGGATGTTTGTCAAGAATAAGACTGGGTGAAAGCACAGAGAGAACCAGGAGGTATGACTGGAGTAAGTGTATGGTATCCTTGAGATGAAGGAAAAGCCTCAGCCAATCCAAAATACAAACAGGACAAGGGAGCGGCACATTTCTAACTTTCCTTTCCACTGACTCTTGAAATGTTCTCAAACCAGGGCTGCTGCTGGTCTGCCAACAGAGGACAAAACAGACGCATTCCTGCCCACCTGACCTGTCCCTTCAAATGCTCACCTTATCTAGGCTTTTCTTATTTCATTTCTTTGCAGTGTGAGGGCAGGGAAAGCTTAAATTCAGGAGTCACTCAAATCCTTCCTGTAGAGCTGTAGTTGTAGCACTAATTAAAAATCCAAACTGAAACGAGCCAACCAGCAGAGGCTCTGCAGCAAAGACTGCACTGACTGCATGAGGAAAAAGAGAAGAAAAACCCGAGTTCATATTTTAGCCTCCACTGAACAATCCTAGAGTGGTTTAGGAACTTGAAGACATTTCTGTATAAGCTGCAATTAAAATATCCAGAACAAAAGTAATTACTGTTTCTAGAGCAGCATTGCTGTGCCTAATAAAACTCCAGTGCTCGTGCCTGCCCAAGGCACACAGCCTTTCCTGCAGTGAGGAGTTCACCCCTGGCCCCAAGAGGTCCCGCTGTCCTGCTGCCCCAGCTGCAGGATGAGCAGGGCCATGGCCTGTGGGAAAGACACTCTCACTTCCATGCAGTTTGTTTGCCTTGTCACATCTCCTCACAAAAGGCAGCCCTGATTGCAACACTAAGTTTCATCAACAGGTCAGAGCTACCACTAAAAAAAGAACAAGCTCTTTTTGAACTGAATGCAGGGTTGATTTTGCAAGGATCAGCAAAGACTCCAATAATTACCCTAAGAATGACTGTGGTCTGTACTGAAAAGGTTGCTCGGTTCTTCCCAAAGAAGAATGAACTCTCAAACGGAAACCAGCATGCACAAACTGCAGGACATGAAGGAGAACACTAGCAGAGCTTCCAGAAGGCCAAAAAAAGATCCTGAAACTCTTTTTTGGTAGCAAATAGGAAACATCAAGGTGGCTTCTGCAGAGTCAGGGATTGAGTACTAACCACCCACATACACCACTTAATCGCTTTAGCAAATTAGATCATCTTGTAAGGTATTGTTCACCTTGAGGGGTCAGAATTTAATATACTACTAGGAATGTATTAGTTTTTCCTTCACTTGCTTTTTGATCACTGACAGCTCAAAACCATGCAGTAACAAAATGCTTTTTGTAATATTCATTACTTACAGTTAATCTACAGTCTGCTCGATCACTTTCAGGACAGCAGTGGAACTGCATCTAGGATTTCTGAAAATTGCAGAAAAGGTATTCTGCTGATTGGTTTGAATTTTGCAGCCTAATAAAGTTTAAATTAACTATGGAAATTAACTATGACTCAGTTAAAGCATAAAGGAAAATAAAAAGTGGTATTTTTCTTGTAGGTAATTGCTTAACTAATCTAGTGCCTGATACAACAAAGTGAGTGATAGGTAAATCATCATTTGATCTCCATGTTTGTACAAGCTTTTAATCATTTCTCCCCATCAAAACACTGTATGTCAAAAGTTGCATTACAATATGCACGATGCCCCAGGAATCATGGACTAAAAAACTGCATTTTTTCCTATATTCAAGTCCTAATTATTGTGTCCATTCTTATCTTACTGATGAACAGGAGAAAGTATTTTTTCTTTTGCAATACTGTTGGCCAAACAGCAGAAACCTGATAGATCCTTTACCTGATATGGTAAAGCAAAGTTTAAAATCAGCCCCAGGTTCTGCTAACTTGCATGCAGAAATTTTCATTAACTGATTTAAAAAGACCACATTGAACTAAAATATATGAGTAGAATTTTAAATAAAAGGATGAACCACACAGCAGTATAAATGCATGCCAGGGGAAGGAATATGCAGGATGTATGGAGCAAACAATGTTTCTTCCTGTCCCTTACTCCTCCCTCTCTCCCTCCCTCCCTCTCTCCTTCCCTCTTTGCACTGGTGCTGTGATTTTTTTTTTTTTCCCCCTCACTGAAGTAACTTGCTCAATCTAGATTTGGAAAATAGTAATAAATGAGCAATGTGTAGTTGAAAAAAATAGTCTTTTTTTTTGCATGGAAATTTAATGTTAGTGATTTATTGGGTTATCAGGCTGATCTGGATATTGAAAAAAACAGAAATGAGAAGGCTGCAGTAATTCAAAACCAGAAAAAAAAGAAAGAACTGAGGATAAATACTAAGTTTCTTATCTGAGGAAGGGTTGCAGCTGGGTAAGGCTCCTCCTGCAGTAAAGAAAAGGCTCCTCATGGAATCAGTAGTGTCAGTGCATGGGGTTAATATTATGTTTGCAGGCTATTAGTGGGACAGATGGGGTATCTAGTCCTCTACTGTAATTGTGTTTGCCCTAAAAAGACTTCTTCAGAAAAAAAATAAGTCAATTAGTTAATCAAACATTATTACAGAATCGAATTTCCCAAACATGAAAACAGAAAAAGTCACATAGTATCTTTTCTGTTGTAATTACTAAGGCAGGGACATAGCGATACGTCTTTTTTTTTGGTAATGAGAAAACAGAATGCTCATTGGCAACAAAATTGGATTTTGCAAGATTAACACTTTACTCAAAAATATCCTCATCTAACCCATCAGTAGAAGTTTTAAGCTAAAGAGTGCCTAAATACTCTGTTACACTGATACCCATCAAGAAGCCAATTGCTGGGCTTAAATTTTATAGGTAAAATAAAAAACTGGAAGGAAAACAAATAAATTTTTTCTTTCATCCAGGAAACGGTGTGTGAAGTTTCTCCCTAAATATACTGAAATATTCATAAAGAACAGAACTGATCTATTTAATTTTAAGATACATTCTGTAAAGCGGAATAAAGACTCTCACTGGCAGCCTCCCGCTGCAGACACGTTACTAACAGACCAGCCAAACACTTTCCCAGTGGCTTGGTGCCCCAACACAATGGGACTGCATTTCCTCTTTTCCCGAGGCCTTCCAATTCCTGCTGATTTTCTCTGGGCACTGCACTCTGCCCACACCAAACCTGACTCCAAGCCCCCTGCACGTGGTGGCAGGGGTGACTCCCAGCTCACCCTCCCAGAACAGGGTCCCCTTGGTGCCATGCTCTGGACACATCCCCGTACCCCACAGGAGTGAGATTCTCGGTCTGGCTCCCTCTTTCGTGGCCCAGCAGGCTCCTGCTGTGTTGGCACTTCTGCCTTTCTCTTCACAGTAACAGCAAAAGGCTTTTTGTTTGTTTTTATTATTTAAAGGAGTTAAAAAAGGAAACATCAAGTCTATCACACGGCTCAGCTCCAGTGCTCCCAGCAGTGCTGAGATATAATTAATAGACCTGGTGATGACCCTTATTAGCATTAATGCCAGCACAAGTGCTTAAAACTTAAAAAGAAGCTTTCCACTAAAAAAAAAACCTCAAAAACCCCAAAGAACCACCAATCCAACCACAAAAGGATTGTTAAATAATGCAATCCTAATGGAAAAAACCCAAACCAACCTGAAATACAGTGACAGAGCAGTGTGTATTTGGGAGAGGAGGAGCTCATTTCATGGTTGTATGTGCATTACAAAAACATACGTGTATATGAATGCACAGCTGAACATTTGTTTGTGTTCCCTTAATATTTAAAAAGGCTACAAAGATGAGTATGTTTTCCTGAGGGAAAAAAAGAAATATAGGAAGACATGCCAAGTTACATTCTGGGAAAGCAATAACAGTATGAAAGGACTACACAAGATCGATTCAAACACAAATGTTTAAATCTCATCTATGCTTGTGTAGTTAAGACTGCCTGCCCACAAGGACATGTCGAGATGTGGCTCTCTAACATGAGAAACGTGATAAAGTAAGAGAAGGAATAGAAGATTTCTTCATTCCAGAAAATTCAACTGCAGGAATCCTGACTATCTTATATTAAAAATAATAAGTCACTTAGCCTAAAGAAAAGAAAAATATAAAGAAGAGAAATACTGAAATGTATTGCAAATAATTATTTTCACTGGCAAGGAATGGGAAAAAATGACACTGCAAGTGCACTCCTGTGTCCCAGAAGCTCCATCCAGTGGCACGTGCTGGGGCCACGCTCTCCCCAGGAGGGTGGAGCAGCTGGCATTGCACCTGCATCCTGCTGCCCTTCCTCACTGTCCCTGCAGAAATGCAGCCACCCCTCAGTCATGGGAGGCACCGTGGGCTTGGCTCCAAGGCAGCCGTCCAGGCACCTCCCTGATCCAAGAGCAGCAGAGTTATTTTATGAAATCTCTTATTAGTGAACATGCCCGTAATCTGACACACAGTGCATCACTTTTTTTTGTTGTTGTTCATGAAGCAAATCTTCAGAAAATTCTTGAAACTCTTCAGTTTTCATCCTGTACTACACCAAAGCTCTGGACATACTGCTCTAGAAGACAACAGGCTTTTTGAGAATCGTTCTTTCTGCATTTCAAAGATTGCATACAACATGTTGCCTCTGGCTCAGTCTGATTCCCATAGCTCCAGGGGAACCCAACCTGCAAAAAGCAGGTCTGAAAAAATACAGCATAAAATACTGCTGGGTGTCAGTAAAGAGTTCATTTCTTCCACTTTATAACTCTGCCAGTACTTGTGCCATTTCCCTGCAAACAGATCCACACTCTTGGGCTATTCCAGAAGCTGCAGATGCACTGCAGTGCACCCTCTGCAGGTGCCAACCAAGCAGAAGAGATGGGGTTTTTCTTTTTCAGAGGGAATAACTCTGCAATTAGAGCTTTTAAAAAAGAGCTGTAATGATGACTACAAGGATTTGTCGCTTTGTTTTTAAATTGCAGGCTCAAACAACTGCTAACATCCAATTATCTTTGCTGGGAATACTGGCATCCCAAATGCGCTATATTGCTCTTAATGTATACTTTACATACCTTGTAACTCATAGGAGGTACAGATTTAGTAAAAGGATGTGGGTTATATTACTGTTATGCCTAACCACACCTTTCCACTTCCAAATTTCTTGTTCTTCACCCATATTCCATGAAATACTTATTTGAACACGTGAAAATGACTTAAATTTGGACTTTTGACTGACTGGAGATTGGTATTCTCTAATGCTAATAGAGAATATCTCCAGCTTATTTGGCACCGATGTCAAAAAAATGTGCAAAGAAAAACATGTAAGGATAGGAGAAAAATGTAGGCAGGAGAAATCTGTGTCTGAAATAGGGAAAGGGGACAACTACTAATTTAGTCTTCCTGCATAATTTGTGCGTTATTCCCCGTGTACAATTTTAAGTACATTTGTAGAGCACAGAGATCATTTTCTTCCAGAGAGGAACAGTTTGAGAAATGACCTCAGATTCTGTGGGAAAAAATTCCTGCTTATAATTTACTTAATTGATTGTATTTTCATCTGTAGATGGGAATACATTAGGGCTATTTATTTTTCATCACAGCTTTCGCTGTTACTGTTGCTGTTTGGTATTTGGAAGAGTCCTCCTGGGAGGCGAAAGAACACCAAGCTCGAATGTGCTGCCATGGTATTAGGTGATTAATCAGAAGTTCTGGGATGGAGACTTTCAAACCCTCTTTGTCCCTGTAGTGACAAAAGTCTCTGGAGGAATGACTGGGGCAGGGGACCACGCTCTGTGGTGCAGATTTCTTCACTAGGACAGCACAACTCACCAAGCCCAAGCAGCTACGACACGAAGGTCACTCAGAGCCTCAGACTTAATGCTCAGCCGCATTTATCGAACCCACAGTGTCTCGAGGAGCTCAGGCAGGGCTTTTCAGCACTTCACAGAGCTCCTTCCAGAGATGGAGGAAATGCTGCATAGAGTCATACAGATGTTTTTAAGGCATGGGTCTCAAATCCTGCATTCTGTGGGTTTAGACCATCCTTACCAAATAGCAGTTCTCTCATTACTACAGTAAATAATAGCAGTTCTGCCTCAGTTACTCATCTCTCTGTATCGAGCTCAGAACATTGCTGCTTTTAAAGACACCAGCATTTTACTTTGTTTGGGGTTTTTTTTCTTTGTCTAAGCTTTCAAAGCAAAGCAGGGAGTTCATTTTTCTCTATTACCACTGACTGCTTGCAAGTTGCTTTTCCTGGAGTATTTCATAAAGGCTAAAGACACGCTCTTCAAACAATATTGTAAAAGCTAAGAACAGGAAAACACTAACAGAGGCAGTGGGGCTCTTGAGACACTGAACTCCTTCAGGTCCTAGGAAATAAAACTGGGTTTACCCTAGTCCTGTGCTTTCTCTCTGGACTGCTCAGAAGGTGCTCATACTATTTCAAAGTGGGTGGTCAGAAGCTGTTAAGACACAACAAATCAAAACACAACCAACACCTGACAGCACAGGGCCTCCCAGCCAGTGGAGGAAACCCACATAATAAATCTTCTGGTTTAAATCCTGTAAATTTTCTGTTCTAGCAACATTTGAATGGGTGGAAAGAAAAAATCTTCTACAATAGAACAGAGGTACAGGAGCTGTTAGGAACATTTTCTCTGCCAAACCCTCCCATGGCTTAGATGGTGTATTAACAGACTGCACAATTAGGATTAAATATGGCTTTTGAGAAAAGCTGGGATGAACTCAGGTTTAGGCAGAGCTTTCATCCATTTGATCATACAGAAACCACTCTTGGGTGCTGGGATCACTGAAACCAAACTGGCTGCACACACTTACAAATGTCCTTGGGTAGTGGGAAACTCTTTGTACGAAGTACTTCCCCTTACCTGTCCATTATTGTAGAAAAGTGTGATAGAAGGAAAAAAGAAAAGAAAAAATATGAAGCAAAATCCAAAGAGAGGTTACTAGCTCCTCTCACCTCTACTGAACTGCTTGAAAACTTCTGCTATTGTGGTAGGAAGTCTCAGGACAGAATCAGAGCATTCAACAGCAGCACCTGCATATGTCTCCAGCAAGCTTATTAAAACTACCCAAAAAAAGTGCATTTGGTGTGAAGTTCTTGAAAACAGAGCAAATCAGAGTGAGCCTGTGCTGCAGCATGTGCTGCCTGCCACCTTTTACACCCAAATATGGGAAGAGGAATGGTTTTTCTTCATAACACTAATAGAAGCCACCACAAAAAAAAATATTCCAGGAGAATTAAATTCAACATTTTATCTCAGGAATCAATAGTTTTATTTGCCAGTAATATCAGTGAAAATTTTTACTTTGGCCAAACAAGCATCCATACAATTTTTTCTACTTGAAAACTATAATTTTTTTTCTGCTGTCCTAGCAGGGAGATTAGACTGGTGAAGGTCCAAAGGAGGAAGAGGATGGCTTCCTGTGTTTCACCAAACACATCCACAGAGCCACATGCAAACATAGACACACAGACCCCCTGCAGATGGGGATGGAGAGGCAGGATCTGCCACGTTCCATCAGAGGCCGGTGCAGTGCCCACGCCCTCCTGTCCAAAGCCTCAAGAAAACAAGAATTACCATGTGAAACACTGGAAAAAAGTTCCTGTTCAGTCTCACACCTGACCTCAGCTGCAAAATCAATTTTTCATCAATACTGAATAGAGGAACAAGGACTGCAGCCTTCAGGTTCGCATTATTTCAAAGTGCTTCACAGCACTAAAAAATTAATAAATATAAATCCTAAGTGAGGTCAAGTGGGGAAGACTCTGCCCATCACTTCTTTTTTCCTGCCATCCATCAATGATGTGCTGCTGTGTGAACACAACATCTGAAGAATCAGTTCCAGCTGTACTTTAACTAAAACTCATAATAAACAGCTACAGGATGCAATGAAGCTACCTGCTAATTTCTTATATGTATCTTTCCCTCCAGCTTCTCACAGATTGCTGCTGCTGCTGAGGTCCACATCTTCACAGTTCTCCAAACTAAATCTAACACTCACATTGACAGTATAAATTATGGGCTAAATAAAAAAACCAGCGAGAGAGAGAGAGAGAGAATGTTTCAGGGACTAGTGCTAAAGAAAAGAAAAGCAAATCATTATTCTATATAATACAGATATAAAAGATGTAGTAGCTTATCTATGTTCACCTTGAGCAGAATAACAGGAAAAAGGGAGATTCAATTAGAATGAAAAGCAATCAATCCAGATACACAACCATATGATTTCACCAGATTAAAAAAAAAAGGTACAGAGGTACAGAATAGAAAAACTACCAGCTAAGTGGCCTAAGTAGGAATTTTCTGTACAGTTATTACATATCTTTACACTATCATTGCATATCTCTTCAGGAGAGTCGAGATGCATTGTCTTTCCCTCTGAACTATACAGATGTAACCCCTCTGCAGATCAGGATGTTGCCCTGGGATGCATTGCCTCTCATTCTCTGGAAGCACTGCTTTTATCTCACCCAAGTAAGACACACAGCTTGGAGGTAAAGTGATACAATGTGGTGATAAAGACATAAATACTGATGCTTTAAAGCTAACACATTGACACCTTTCATTAAAACATTTTTTTAAATACAATGCATTTAAATAAAATCATAGCTCATTTCAGAACTGTACCTGCACTAATTTAAGCAGTCACAGGCTGTTTCAGAGCTGTATCTGCACCAAAAGAAAGTTTACCAAAGAGCATGTCAAGTTTCTTATACACATCTGTTGCAACAAATGTTTCCCAGTAAGTCATGTCTGAGGTATACCACAGCATTTATGTGAAAAATTAAACTGGTAAGAAGGAAAATATACATTTACAATTTTAATCATATTATTCGTTATTATTCATCATTCCCTGTTCCTCTTCACAATTAAACTGTTCAAATTTCTCTTTCTTTCCACCTCAGAAGTTTTGACTTTAAAATCTCCCCGATAAGACTTGTTTCCAAGAAAACAGTGTATTTTGATTTCCAGAATCTGAAATTGAGGACAGCTTGACTGTGATTTCCAAGCCCATCTGAAGGACATCTTATTTCATTATTCTATCTGAATAGTTGAAGTAGTGAGCAGATTTCTCTTACCTGTTTGTGAGCATGGTCGTAAGAGTTAATGTGATTGTCAAACTCCTGGTGTTTATAGTACTGCTTGTCACAGAGTTCACAGTAGAAGTTGGCTTTAAGATCTTCCAGAGCTTTTGCTATCGTGTTTTTCTTTTCAGCATAATCCTGGAGGGGGGTGGGAAAAAGTAATTTTAGTTTTGCCTTTGATGCTGCGAATGGATTTTGTGCTCTGCAGTTAATCATATTTGTAAACATTTACACACCTCTGTAACTAAAAGCCTTCCCATATTTGCTGTGTTATACTGCACATATTTACTGGATCTGCCGCGAGGCTGAAGATTTGCACACTTCAGTTTGCTATACAGTTGCCAGCTCCCCTTCGGGGCTCTGTCAGAGGCTAGAAGGATTTCCCCGGGTTCTATTTAAATACAAATATTTATCATGCTGAAGGCTATTTTCGAGTTAATTTTGATCCAAGCCTTGCTCCTCAGTAATATACCCAAGCACAATAAGCATGAAGATACAAATGGCAATAATTTAGTTATAAGGCTTTTACAAGAAAGTTTGCTTGCTAAAAAAAAAAGAAAATTAAAGAAACTACCAGATCCATCTTGAATGCCTGTACACATGAAACACGAGGAACATTTTCATAGCTGAGATGTAATTACTAACTTCATCACTTTGTGTGTGTCATCCCATATTAGGACACATCTCTGTTTACCATACATTAGCCAAAGCATCACATCCAACTCTGCTTAGCATTTCTGAGAAAATTACATACAAGATTTATTAATTCCCTAAATACATTGATGGTAACATGGCCTGTTGTGAAACAGCATGGAAATGGTCTGTCATGTCAGATTATTGTAACACCAGTTAAACACTGAACACGTGTTATAACCTCAGTGCAACGGTTCCTGCTTTTGACAAATCTGTCCGGGATAGAATCTCGGGACAAAATCCCAAACATGCCAAATACTGTTTAACAAAATAAACCCCTCAGATTTCTTTCTCAAAGTTTCTTCACTGTGAGTTCTTTGGTTCAGGTAGATTAAGATAAAAGATGATGCTGTAATCAGAACATCCAAAACTGAGTTAATTTGGGGAAAAAGTCTGTATTTGCTTGCAGTTTTCACAGCTGACGACTCATATACTTCCAATATAATTTGGGGACTTTAAATTGGAACATTTATGTTTATCAGATTAGAATATTTTCATAACAATGCTGTTTACTCAAAAGAGAGAGAAACAGTAGTCATAAAATTAAAATTATACCCAGAAAGTACTTACTATTTAAAGTATTTAAAGTAGTACTTTAACTATAATTCAGCGTGATTGGACTGCTAGGAAACACTGTTGATTCATACTCAAACTGAAGTACTCCCTCACCAAAATTCTGTCCATTAATAGAATTGCACAAGTCACTTAAGAGTGGTGTTTTGAATACTGGCTGACACATGACAAATTCACACATTCCTAACACTTTCCTACAATGATGTTTCATAAAATCTGTTCCATTTAAACGCAAAGTACGTTACCATTTTATTTCAAGAAATAACAGTATTTTACACTTGGAAATACATTTATGCACTATGGAAATTTCACCTGGAAACTCTGCACTTAGCTCTTGGTATCAACTAGTAAAAACTACAGGTTTTAAACCACTTCAAGTATTACCAGGATGCTTTGTATGGAAAGCAGTGGAAATAGCACGGAGACCCTAAGGAGATACACTCCCTTGAAACACTTTAAAAGCAATTCTTGTAGTCTACAAAGGGATGACACCTAACTTGGCTTTATTAAAACATGAAAAAGAAAAATCTGAATTTGGGGTAATTATCAGAACTCTGAAATACTAAAAACATCATATATATATATATAAAAATATATATATGTATATAATAGATATGATGAGAGTCAATATGATGGATCCTAAGACAAGAACAGTGAATTGAATAATAATTTTTCATAAAGATCTTATGCTGTTGATTAACCCTCAAGCAAACTTTTGCAAGACTTACTAAAGTTGTCTAATACCTTGAATAAAGTTCTGTAACTTCACTGGTGGTGTGCTTGACATAAAGCACTATTTTTGAAACAAGAGACTTCATAGCAAAACCTAACCTGAATGCAATTACATTTGGCATACCAAGGAATACTAATAAGACAGGGGCACTGGAACCCCATGAAAGACTTTACTGCAAAGTAGTAAAGTCTCTTCAGGATCTTGGGGTTTCTACCACTAAATTCCTTCAGCTGGATTTTTTCTGGGGACAGGGTTAAATTTACATTACAGTAGTACATCAAAGTTTCAAAGGTAAGCAAAGAACGGCAACACATCTAAATTAAATGCAAGTAGATGGGACGGAATAGAATAATGGAGCTCAATCATGCATGGAGAAGGGGCTTCTAAATGACACGAACCAGAAGTATTTGACCATGGGAAAATATGAATGGCTCTATTGGTACAGTTCAGCCTTTTAAACCTGTGCAAGATTTTGTTCTGTGCAGCTAAGGAAAGAGACTCTTAACGAAGCCCCGTTCCCTCTGCTTTGCACCTGCATCCTGCTGGTTTCAGTTGCTGCATATTGGAAAAGGTCATAAACGCTTACCTTTTATTCCCTTGGACTGGGTCACTGACAAGTATATGTACCCCTACCGCACCTTCTCTCAGGTATTGCTCCCTGAATGACACAGTTCTGGTTTGTTCAAGCATTCCTTACACCAAGGCCACTCATCACCTCTTCTTATTCTTTCCATAGTCTCCAAAAGAAGACCTGAGAACAAGCTACACCACAGTGCCATGCACGAGTCTATTCATGGTCTCTGTTTTCTACCCTCTCCCTTTTTGAATTTTTTTTTTTTAAATCATGATACAGCACTAAACCAACACTTCCATACAACTCCTTTATCACCCGCATCCTTTGCTGCTGTATAATATTCTGCTGGCAGATATTTCCATCTAGCTACTAAACTTCATTCAAGTTTAAAAATTTCCCATTTCTCCAGGGGCAGCAGAGGCTCAAGACAAACCTCAAGACTTCAGCTTATTGTATTTCACATGCACAGACACAAAAAAACCCCCAAGAACACCCTTAATGGAGGGTATTCAGGAGATTCTCTGTGGCTGTGGGATCCCCTGGGCTGTGTTGGGACTGAGTCAACTGTTCCTGCTGCTGGCTGGCACTGGGAGTGAGGAAAGTCTGAGATCAAGGATGATCAGGGACTGCAAACAGGAGAACAGAGGCTGCTGCTTCTGTTCTGCTCTGCCTGCTAGGCTGTCACTATTCGATTTTGCAAGGAGTGCTGCCTTGGCAGAGGAGGCTTTCCCCAGCCCTGTCCATTTTGATGAGGGATAACTGCCCAAAAACTGACAGTAAAAAATTACAGTCCCTGGACCTTGAGAGCAGCAGGCAATGGATTGCAGACAGAAATAACCTGGAAACTTACTGGAGAGGAATATCCCTGGAGTAAAGTAGCAGCCAAAAAACTCACTTAAACTGGTTAAATATGATCAAGCTTAGTTTCATTTTCATCAAGATTTGCAAACCGTCCTGGAAGTTTTAAAAGAACTTTGAATTATGATTCAGTGTGGTAATGAAACTCAGAACTGAGTGTCACTTAGTTTCATTATTTTTTTCCTGAAAGGCTTATTATCTGAAAGCCTACAGCTATAATTCACTGTAGCTATTTTTCATAATTTATATGAAAGATCTCTAATAAGTGATCCCATCTATCAGCTGGCTTTATTTCTCTAAATCCATCTTCTCCATCCTCCAAAGCCTTAAGCCTGTGCAAATGCTACTGCAAACATCTGATAAATTGGATTAAGAGCAGGCTTTATTCACAGAGGGGCTGTCACAAACCAGACTGGACTTTGTGCTCCCATTACGGGAGACAGAGAGAAAGAAGGAAAACTACAGGAGTGCTGAACTCTTTACACAGGTAACTTTGGAGAGCTCACTGGATGCCTCAGCCTAGGGGTTATTTTTATGGAGTGCACTTCAGGCTCATACTTCTACTATCTGCAGAAAGGTCAGCTAGACAAAAAAAAAAAAAGGAAGAATGTGAAATAATACATGGTCTATTCCATGGTGATTACTAGTGCGAATATTCTTACTGTACAAGAAATGTGAGCTCCTTTTACTGCAGTAAGCTATTCTGCATTTACTGTAGACTAAAAGGGTCAGGCCTGCAGTCACTGCAAAGCAAAACGTATTACAGAAATAAACCCCTTCTTCAGGAAAATTTACTGGTATAGTCATCTCAGAGAGGATCAGGCTGCTCTGGTCTGATCCTCTGGATTAGAGCCCATTAGACCTGACAGATGTTCCAGCGTAACCTTGTTTCACAAAAAATATTTAAAGCATTTTTTCCTGTTGCAATAACTAAAACAAAAAAGCAAAATTGTATTTTAAACATTTCCAAAAAAATCAAACTAATACTCTCCATTTGGCAAAACTCTGCATTAGCTATATTTATATGAAAAGAACAGCCTAAAAATATGTTGTTACCCAAAAAAAAAAATCAGGCACAACTTAAGAGCACACTTCCCTACAGTCAATTAACTATGACATCCATGGGCACAATTTACAATGGATTCCTTAATTTTTGGTATATTTACTTGATATTATAAAGACAGCACAAAGTGGCAGATTTTGTGAAATAAAATGTACAACTTACTAACATCTCCTCCGCTATCAATCTTGGTATTACTTGGTATGTAGAATTTTTTTATAATCTTTGCATAGCACTTTTTTCTCCTCATGTAAGCAGTCTATACATCATCCACTGATGTACTTGAAGGCATAAATAAAAAATAGAATACATTAATAATATTAATACAGTCTAGTAACAAATCTAATTATTTATAAGGTTCCTGTCCTTATCAAGGCGGGGAGACCAAAGGAAAAAGGCAATTAGATACATGGATCAAATGACTCATTGATCCTAACAAATTTATGTCCAAGCAGTGCAGAGGGAGTTTCAGTTTTATAGTAAGGAGACTGACAACTGACTGGGAAAATAATTACCAAGAAAATTGTCAGGTCTTTCTGATTACTTTGCCTGAAAGTTTCGCATTAGCTGTGAGAGGTGAGAGCAAACTACAGCTCACAAGGCCACAAACACCACATGCTATTTCCTTGATCCCTGCTGAAGTTCTCCTTTTGGGCAAAGGTGTTTCCAGCAGCGACCCCACTGTTTCACTGCACTAGATGAGGATGGGCCCAAGGAAGGAGTGGTACCCTGTATTAATTGAACATCAGAGGCTGAAAAAACCCCACACTACCTTTATTTTCTCTTCAAGATTACCTGCAGACACCCAGTTCCAACCAAAACACTTATTACATACAAGAGAGCTAATCAGTATTCTGCTGAAAATGCATACTTGAAAATGCTATTGAAGACGTGCAAGTTATTATAAAACTGGTTTCTCAGCTTCCCAGTAAACACACAGACAGTACTTCATGTTTGGGTAAACACCCTAGCATTAGGATAAATAACACGGTGAAATTAGACTGAAATAGCAAAATTTATTCCCATTACTGCTGTTTGCTTCCTAAAGTCATCCTAATTTTGCAACACCACATTTGCTAGCCATACACCTACGAATGCCAACAGCTGAATCCCACACCCCCTGCACTAAATGGAGTGAGACAGATGAGAACAGAGCCAAAGCTGGACTCAGTGGAGAGCAAAGCAATGCAGAACAGTGTCCTGCAATGGTGAGACTGAATTAACTGCAAAGGAAGCTTACGGCGAGGCAGCAATTTGTTATCAGATTTGTCTGTCTCATTTACTTACTTAAAGCACTTATACTGTATAATTACTTTTAACTGGGCCTCATAAAATCACTTGATTGGTTTTTTCTGCCATTAAAACTAACTGTTAGGCACAGACCTGTAGAATTATTTATTTATCCTAGTGCTTTATAAAACCTACTTTCAAGCAGAGCAGGCACTTCTAAGGTGAGAGTGCTGGCCACATATTTTTGCTTGGGAGGTTGTATTAAGAAGGAGCTCTTTATCAGTGCTTATGGAAAAACACAGGTCTAGCTGTATCGAAGGAAAATTTATCAACCACATCTCTACCACTAATCTTTTGACAGAGTGGAACTGAAGGAGACTTTAGCTCTAGATAATATCTTCTCTGAATGTTCATCACTGCTTAATGATAAGCAAGGGAAGAAGTAGCTTGGTATCAATCTCCTTTACTCCTCTACATTAGATAGTCCAGTCACTTACTTTAATTAGAGCCGAATTTTGATTTTAAAACATCCTGGGGTTTAAAACATTTTAGCTTTTAATATCCTTATAGGAGGCACGTAGCTGTCTCAAGATTTTCACAGCTACTTAATGTAATTCTATTGACAGGTGAGTGTCTAACATAATTAGACTCTTTGGGAAAATCAAGTTCCTCTATTTGATTCTTCCTCTGACACACTGAACTAAATGAAGTGCCTTTGAACTCTGCAGGAATCGCAGCCTTGGAGATGGACAGAAAGCCCCTTTTGAGCACAAAAACTGAGTGCTGGAACACATGTCAGTGTCCGTGCCTTGCAGCCCTCAATCCAAGGGTTATGACCACAATCTTCATAAGCGTTTCAGGACCTGAGGAAGGGCAAAGGACAAGGTGAAGGAAAGTTGTTTATTTATTTTACTACAGGTTAACTGACTGCCAATTGACTGGCTGCTATTAATTTGTATTAAAAAGTTGCTCTAGAGCTGTTCAAGCTTTAATGAGTTGGTGAAGTTACTTTTTAGTCTAGGAAAATTTGCCAGTAAAGTTGGCCAGGGCATCAGGGAAACAGAAAATTGGACCCTATATTAAATATATTTAATTTGGAGCATGTGATTGATCTAGGGTACAACTTACATGGGAAGCTTTGCATTTTTATATTTTCAGGATGAGAGTTCTTGGTGATTATTGCGTTCAGCTTTCCTAGCTTTGGCTTGTCATGCTTGACTGTAATAATTTTCTTTTCTGCAAGATTTTTAGCATGATCCTCTGTAGTGATTTTTTTTCTTACTAAGCTTTTAAAACAGTTTTTCTTGTACTTTCTCTTTTCTGCTTTTGCTTATATTTTTTTAAGATTTTTTTTTTTTAAAGAAAGACAAAATGAATATAATACATGAATTGAAATAAAGATGTTTCTGTCTCATTTTGTCCCCTTGAAGAACACAACTTCTCCGTGACTGGTTAAAACTGCAATCTGTTCTACTTTTAAAAAATCTGATATATAGTTATTTAAATATAAAGCAATGTCTCAAAAATGCAAGCATTACATTTGTTGTATTGAGGGAGTTACAAGTCATATTTTAATTTCAATCAATGATGTTTTCAGAGCCAGTGTGTTAGCTGGGAGCTACCGAGGAGCATATGGTGCCCCAGTGAACTCAGCGCTCCTGGAAATCCCCACAGCAGGCTCAGTGATTTTTCTTTACAGACCCTTTTATTTAGTGGTTCTCTTTTACTATGGCTTTCCAGACCATTAAGTCTTTTCATGCAAATTTACTGTCTTTCTATAGCTTCGGGGATCCAGCACGACTGGCCCCACATGATGTGCTCTGAAGTTATGTGCCACGAGCTCTTACCTGCCCAGCCACCGAGACAGAGACCTCAGATCCGGGCCAGGTCTGAAACACTCCTGGGCAGCTTTGCGTGTCTGCCCAACACGTCCTGGATGTGGACAGGAAACAATTCCAGCTGCAAACCAGGACAATCTAATCTAGCATGTAGCTGATGGTCTGTATGGGTTTATCCCACTGGAAAGAACCATGTCCTACACAAACATCTGGTTATTAAACAGAACACAGGCTACAGGGTTGGAACTTCTAGTTAAAAAAAGCCCCTCAACCACAGCATCAAACCTCAAAACCCACCAGGAATTACTCTCCTGAGCTCCTTCAGTTGTCTCATTATGAATATGTATGGGCTTAAGGTTTGCATTATGATGCAATATGATGCAGTAAATATTTATTTTCCTAAAATTAATCCTCAGTGTTATCACAGTCAGAAGAACACTTCATCTGAAGAAACAAAAAAAAATTTGAAAAAAAAGCATCACTCCTTTTGGCATCGTTAAATAATGCAAATAAATCTTTTTACTCAGAAGCCCAGTGAAAAAGTTTGCACTAATGGGAAATGGGATTAAGTTTAAATTTGCCATAGAGAACAGTCCTTGAAAAAAATCCTTCTAAAGATTTATTCTACTCTTGAGTTGATTCAAAATCCTATTCACAATCAGTATTTGAGCATGATGAGGACGCTTGGTCTGAGTGAAAAGGCAGCAACGCTACCAAGGCAAAGAGAAATGAGACTGTAAGAACAGTGCTTTGCAAATACACAAAGAGATTTTGAAGATCCTGTTCTTTCATTTCTTAGATTGTTTTTTAAGCTGCCAAACAATGAGAAGAGCCCTGTAGGGGTCCTCATTTACCCTGGCGGATCTATGCTAGCTGAATTAGGAGTGACCTTGTGGCAGTCTTAAACTCAGACACAGCATCTTTAAGATGAGATGGGCCTGCTCTTCCTTCTCTCCGAAAACATAATAAAAAATATTGCAAACATCTGAATGACCTCAGGTTGAAAAAAAAAAAAAAAGAAAGTAGAGGATATTGGAGTAAGTGCAGCTGCTGCTGAAGCAGCCGCCTACATGCTAAATATAGTAGCCAACAACCCATGGCAAATGTCTTTTCCCGATGACTTTTAATGAGTTTGTCTTACTCTTTGTGTGAGGAGCAAATGGCAAACAAAGCATTTATCACTGCTGTGACCCTTACCTGTGTAAGAAGTTATTTGAATAGATGCAACTCATGAGAATAGCTACTTTATGTGAACGCTAATACTTCAGTTTTGAAGACTTTAGGCCATAAGGGTGGATAGTTGATAGTCAATAATTTCAGTAAAAGGGAAAGGCAATGGAAGCTTAAGAGAAAATACCACCTAAGGTTCATACATGCCTAAAAGCCAGAAGTTCACTCCACCTCCTGGCCACAGAGGAGAAGAAAAAATTTTGGTTGACTTGGTACTTTTCACTTTTGTGTTATAAAATTAGGAGTAAACGAAGGACTGTGGTACAGCCATGTGTCAAGATACATGGTTAGGCAAACACTTCTGAAGTTGACAGTGTGAGAAACAGAAAAGGCATGAGAAAGCATTTTTATTCATCTGTTTGCTATCTAACTGCCCAGGCGAGCACTCAGTAATGGCCAGCCTTGCCAGGAGGATAGCCAAACTGAAGTGCCTGGTGTCCAGTATCCACACACAAGCTGATGGAAAATACCTAGACTGGCCACTACCACCAATGACATTTCCAAGGAGACTCCTAAAAAAGCACCAGGACTGTGGCTGTGCTTGGAATGGCTCTGATGCCAGCAGCACTGCTTGCGGGGCACCTCTTGCTGCGAGACAAATGCACGGAGATGAAGCAGCGCCCACGATCATCAACTCCCTCATCCAGCACTGCCCATGATCATTAACTACATTCTGAGAGAGGCAGGGAAAATGAGCCGCATCCACGAAATAGTCAAAGCTTCCTCAAAAATATCACACTTAAGCTCACACCTTAGCATAAATGATACATTTAGACTCACCCTTAGTCACACTGTTCCATTTCCTGTCCTGTTTTTCTGCACTGAACACTGTCAAAAGTCCCTGAAGTTGAGCAAAAAATGCAGGGAATGACATCTTGTCATGCTGTCAGTGAGTGAAATTGGGTTTTAAATACATTTTCAATATACACTGACAAAAGCTCAGGACAGAACTAGAGCCTGAGATCTGAGTGAAGTCTGAGGGACTATTTCTGCCAATCTGTCACACACTGCAGAGCTCAGGCCAGCAATCGGAGAAGGAGATGCTAAACCACAAACCCTCTGTGAGCAGAGCTAATCCACTCGTGTCGGCTTTTCCCAGAAACAGGGACATTGCAAAATCTTATCAGGTCCGGCTTGAAACTCCATATATTCCATGTACCTTACTGACCATTTCTATTAGAGAAGTGCCTATAGGTTCCTTTTGCTTCAGGGACTCTGAACAGAGTATAAAAGACAGTTTTAGAGTCTTCAGGAGTTGAAGTGGTACTTTACAGGTACCTCCTCCTCATTAGCAAGGCCTCTTATCTGTGCCTGGCTACTCCTCCACACTTGTTTGCAGGAGCACACATTTATCTAAATAAACCAGTAAGCTGATCTAGGTTAAAAATACTCCTGCTGGAGGAAAAAAAATGTTTACTTAAAATCTGAATCAATTCATACATCCAGTTAAGCTCCATCACCACCATGCCAGCGCAAACAATAAGGAGGTTGCATGAGATGGAACAACTGAGAGAGATGGCCAAGAGCAACCAACCTTTTTACAGGGGAAATCAAAGCCAATAACAAAAGCATAAGATCCAAGAGAAATAAATGCAATGATCAAAACTAAAATCAAAGTCTCCTAATGTCATGTGCTCTGTAGGAAAAAAAACCCTGCACTTTTGGGTTACCATAAAACTACAGATCCAAAGATCTTTATTTTTCAGTCTTCACAAAGAAGTTGCTAAATGGCTGTGAACTGCTCAGCAGTTACAGCAGACACCTCGAGCCTCAAGGATCCTCTGACAGAACTAGAAAAAATGACTGGAAGGGAGAAAGAATGGCTCAACACACTGGACACAAATGAATACTGAGGAGATGCCAGCACTAGTGGTGAGCTCAAGGCATTTGGCAACAGAAAACAATTTCTTGCAAACAAATACTTAATCTCCTTGCATTATTCAGTTCTTTCTTGGCCCTAAGCCACACCTGCCCAGCCAAAAGTTGTCTCTTTTTAGTTGAAATGAGCTCCAGTTGCCTTGAAGAAACAAACAGCAGACAAATGCCCCACACCATGGAAACTGGTGGATGCCTAACAGGCTTCCCAGCAGGGCTCATCAGTGGAATGTATGCAAAATTAGCATTTCTGAACCTGATAATCATCTTTGTTACAAAGCAAGAGTATCTGCAATAAGGCTGATACAGGAGTCACATGAACAGGACTCCAGCTTAGCTACAGTTAGTAGTAAAACAACAAAATTTTATATCAACACAATATGGCTATTTATAAAAGAAACAACCTGACAGTCGGGATACAGAGCTTAGCACAGCCGGGATACAGAGCTTAGCACAGCCTACTCAAAAAAGCGATGCTAAGTAGCAGTGAGTGGACAAAAATATGTGTATTCCCAAAGCTTAAAGGTCTTTGGATCTTAGACTTTGTTCTTCAGCAAAGCAGAGCACAGCCAAGCAACTCCAGCACAGGCTGACTTCCTCTGGGCTTGAGATTCAAGTGTGGATCCTACAACATTAATGAGTAGTATCCTCACAGTGTAGCCCCTTTTTCTTTTCCATTAGACCCTACATTATTGAAATATACATAAACTCTTGAGTTCTTTGCTTCTCTGCTAATTTAGGCTGAAATGGGGTTGCCATTTCATGTATACATGTGCATTAAGATGCACACATGCAAGGCATGGCAGCTCCCCCACCAACACTCAGAGTACACAGAGAGCTCTTCTAGATCAATATTCCTGTGCCATTTTAAAATACATTAACCTAGCAGAGGTTTATCAAGCAAAAAATTGCACACTCACATGTTGCTTCTTATAATTGTGCTAACAATTACAAGGAATCCACCTTTTTATTATTTTTCCATATTTATTATATGTATTCTGGGCATCCAGTGAAAAAATAACTATTTCCACAAACTGAATTCCATCATATGGTAAAATACTTTATGAAGATTAAATGAGATTAAAGTATTTGAACTACTCCAGACAAGCAATTTATTTCCTCCAAACAGGGTGGAAGGGTACTCAGCAGAGGATGCTCACGTTGAAGTTCTGTGTCGAGCTGCTGCCAGGAGGTGTTAAATGAAGACAAAGCACTTAGGGTTTTTGTTCCAATTTCATCCTCAACAATGCAAATGAAGCTTTTATAGATGTATATTTAAAGCACTGTTTTATCCAAGTTTTTGGTGTATATTTTGATCCCTTTGCATGTCAAATTTCACAAGCAGAAGTTTGGAATTGTATGTTTAAATACACAGATATAGGTGTGTGAAAATAAAGTAGATGGCAACTTCATTTATCACCATTAACCGTGTTTTCATAAGCAGCTTTTCAAACAACTTGATCTGCAAGAGCACATTAAATCAAGTAATGACCATGGCCCTGCGCTGACGGCAGCAGAGCTCAGCCAGCTTCCATAATATGAGTCAGCAATTGTTCTGTGATATCTTTAATTTGGTACAAGCTAAATCCTCTTAAGAGTGCCCGCTGCAATCCAAAAGGTCAGACAGGAAAGTGGCAGAAAATCAATACTGACAGCTTCTGTCACCCTCCACGATCTATATAGCTCTTTCTAAGCCAAATTGCTTCTTTCTAATCTTTCTAATATTTGGCTGCTCGAGTCTTTCTTATGTAACATTAAAAAAAAAATATTGGAAAACGGAAAAAAAAGAGAAAGAATTAACTTTCCTGAAGAGAAAGTTGTAATTTTAGCATCAAAAATCAGAACAAAGCTGGTTCTTGGCTGGGGTTTGTGCAGATATTGTTGTGATCAAAGTTGCATTTTCATATAGACACTGTCCAAAGCCACAACAAAACGACTGACTGCACTCCTGTATCAGCCACAGCACTTTTGGGGTGTGTTAGCCCAAAATTTGAAAACCAGACTAATACCAGTTGGGTCCATTTGATTTTCTTACAGCTCTTTAGAAAGTACAGTTCTTCTATTTACAGGCTTATAAGGGTGATTATCAAAAGAAAGTGAAATAAAAATGCCAGAAGGCTTTAGATCAAACTTTAAAAATGGTTTTCTTGCCTACTGTATTTCTAATTATGAATAAATACCAGCACTAATAATCAATATGTGCAACCTGGAGAAAAACATAAATTTTTCAAGGAAGGGATTTTAATACAAAGAAAAGGTCATTCTAATCTAAACCACATTAAAATTAAAATAGACATCCCTTTAATGTTGATATGAAAATTTAACAGGTGCTGCTGCTGTTAGCAATCTTGTTTTCTAAAAAATGCCTTAACAATAATAGTAGAAAAATACAGATTTTAGCAGACAGTGAATGACAATTTGTGTCCTCAAAAAGAAGGCCGAAAACACATAGAAAAGAATCAATGCTCAGCAGTATCCTGCTTTCATTTGGAGTCTTTCCTTGAGAATGTGAGACACAGCTGTTGATTATAATAATTTTTTCTGCATCCTGAATTTGTGATGTTTTTCAAACATTTTTGCAGAACTGTGTCCCCACCACCTTAAAATTGGGCTTTCCAGCTCAGTAATCACAAGTGAGCAAGTGATGCAAACAGAGAAGCTGTGATGGTGGTCATCACTTCGTGTTTTTAAAATAATTCTGTTCAATCTTTTCAAGGAAGCCACTGAAGTATTGATTTTTGTCTTTATTAAAAGAAAACCTTTCTTTGGTCAAGTCAATCCAGCACCTCTCTGCATGGAAATACAAACCTACAGCAGCGGCTGAAATGAAGAGCAAGCCCAGCATCTCATCCCACAACCAGGGATGCTCTCCAAAACCAGCTCCAGCCAACCAACCACGTCCAGGGGACCCCCAGGCCGCTGGGTGACTGACACCCTTCTGACAGGAAAGGGAGGTGGGATTCCTACCTGGTGTAAAGCAGACAAACCCTGTGCCACAGCAGGACACAGAGGAGTTATGGATTTTCCCTGGCTGGCTTCCTTTAGGAACTATCAAGTACTAACTGTAGGAGACTCACCTTTAAGGATTATGTTGATGGCATATATACACTTACATTCTCTACACAGAGACTGCTTCCTTTTTGGAAATACCTTGCCAAGGGAGGTGGATATAAAATTACTGATGTGAAATACAGCTCCTGAAAAAGTGGTAGGAAGGAGCAGAAGTTTTCACTCCTTTCTCTTTCTGGGGCCCAAGTGTTTGACTTCTGCTTCAAATGGCAATTCAGCCACTGAACACACAGTTTTTAATGTTCACCTTGCACACTTAATTTTAAAGGTAATGAGAATAGAACAACTTCATAGAAATTCACTGACCTTTTAAAAAGCTTTCCTACACCATTTTCTCTCAAATTGGTAAGATATTTACTAGGATGAAGCTTTTACTTTTTCTATTAACAAATATTTTTCCCCTGCCTACCTGATTCTAACCATAGTATTCTTTATGTCATACAAATAATTGTGAAATAAAGTATTTTTAAATAGCATTTAAAAGTAATAGAGTCACAAAGAGAAGTAGTAGACAAAACAGTTCAACAGCATGCAAGTAAAAATGCAAATCCTTAATATTTAAATGTCTGCTTGCATAACCTCAGAGCTCCCTGGCACTAATATTAGTTGTTTCAGTCTTTACTTTGGGCAGCTGACCACGTCAGAAGGACAAGCAGTAATGTTCTTGAAAAAAGACATAACACTTCTGTCCAACAAAACATGCCAGTTCCTTCCTCACTTCAAAGATTTTCTTATACTGAGAAGGTTCCGTTGCAGGTTTTTCATTATTTTGATTACAATAATATTTATTATGATTTATTATTATGTTTTGGTTTGGGTTCCTACCTCTGGAACATTAAAACGATGTTTCAAAAAGACTCTCTGGTTATACAATGATGACAAAATTTCAGACTTTCAAGTCTTGTTCCTTCTCCAAAAGTGACACACATATACAAGATTTTAGATATGTAAATACACATTTGTACTTCTAGTTTTGCATTTTAGTATTTCAACATTAGGTTGAGTTTGGGGGAAGAATTTTTGAACAGAGGTTCATGGCATACATGTTAGCATTTATTTATGTCAGAAGAGACCTGACAATTTTCCTGCAGTCCATTATCAAGCATCCCACCAGCTCTGCTGTTGGCATAGGAGCACCAGAAGGCAAAGCCATGCTGTTGTACTTATTTTTTCCAGCCAGAGGGGAGTAGCTCTTAATCTACTGCTGAAGGTATTGACTTTACACGAGCAGAAAGGTGACATCAGTATCATCCGTGGGCAAGATCAATGGAAAGGCGAAGAAGTCAGACAATCCCACCTAAATACAAGAGGGCCACGTTAAAGCCTCTGTAAAATCAGATAATGTGGATTTGATTGAACAGCACGGGTGAGAACACGTGATGTGCTGGGCTAACATTTAACTTCACTAACCAATTTAAACCCGTGCTCTCCAGATTGGATTATCCACATAACTATTTGGAAGCACAATGCCATCACAGAAAAAGGTGTACAGGATCTCTCCAATGCTATGTAATTAACAGCAAACATTCATCATTTGACTGTAGAAGCCAGAGCCTCTGTGAAATACAACTTCATTGAACAATAAATTCAATTGCAAATTTACTAATTATTTTAAGATTAAAACATGTTGCATTACACAGACAGAGCCACATACTCTGACCACTAGCAGAAAGTATTCATTACAAAAGCAGTCATGCTTCAGTGACAGCAATTATCAGCTCATACTTGTTAAATGCCACACAAAATGAGACTTGCTTCAGATGGTTTCATTTCAGCCCACCTGACCTGAATCAAACTAATGATGTACTGCAAAAGCTACACTTATGCAATAGCTGACACCACCAGTTGATTACTGTGTGGTCTTTTCATGGGTTTTCGTATGAAAACAGCAGAGTGAATACAAATAACAACTTTAATTTTATCTTTATTTTAAAAACAAATCATCCATGTCTGCATTCATCACGGAAAAGCAATTTTACAGATTTCATTTCAACAGATGTAGCTTAGCATCATTTTAAAGACTGCACTTCAGATTGGATTTACTCCAGGTCTATAATATTGAATCACATTTATTAGCAACAGTTGATTATAAGTGATATATTCAGGATGAACAGAGTTCCTTATTCAAAATGTGTAAATACAAACTGTAAGAGTACCTAGAAAAATGGTTTGAACCTGCACATATTCAAGGGCACTTGGTGTAACAGTAATCAAGCCTTCTGTATTCATGCTGAAGCAATGGCTCCCAACAGATCCCTGCCATTTGATTCAGCTGTTTATGTTAGAGGTTGGAAAAAGCCTTTTCCTACAACAGGGTAGGAGACTCAGAGGATTGCCATGCTTGGGACATCAGTTACTTTTTCTATCAAGGTTCTAAAAGAGCCCCAAGTATGCTGCAGCTCTCTTTGAGAATGACAACAGAAAACAAGTGTGAATGAAAGGCTGAGCAGTTGCCAAAACCTACCTGGAAAACAGTGTTTACCTTTCCACTAATTAAAGCATAAAAATGAGCTGCCTTCCCAGGGCCTGTGCAGGGGTGGGCTCTCAGGCAGCTTTTCTGAAAGACAAACCTGAATGAAGGAGGTCTCCTGGCAATTTTTCTTTCCTCATTTCACACGTTTCTAAAGCCCATTGAAGATGATTTTTCCTTGCCATTTATATCCAGGTAACAGGGGAGAACTACGGGCTGTTCTCTCAGCTGCCTCCTATTCCAATTGTTTGGCAGAGCATAGATTCAGTCCATTTTGAATAGCAAAGAAAAGCTTCTCAATAGAAGAAAACAGACTGAGTTAAGGAAAGAAAAGTGCTGACAAACTACAGATACTAACTTTCTTTAGCATATAATTCACAGATTTGATCGAGATTGATAAAATCAGTAATACATCAAAGCAAAAAAATCTCTCTAAACTCTCCATCAACAGGATGTGTTGCACTACCAAACTCATAATGTTTGCATTTTCTTCTCAGCTCTGTATGTATGAAATTCTGTTTAGGAGCTTGCTTAGCTTTTATGTTGGGAAGCAGTTTTTTTCTAAATTATATAATCTAACCTGTTAGAACCAGATCTCTCAGGGAAAGTTGAGACCTTAAAGTAAGTTAGTGAAGAAGTGAAAGCTCAGTCTCAGGGCACTAGTGATGGCATCCCCATTTTCAAGTACAATTTCTTGCTCATTTCTTTGTCTAAATATGAAGGAAGTATCTGGAACAAAACATTTAATTTCTATAAGACTGCCCAGCCCTAACACACGAACAGCCTTTTGGTCAATAATACTTTCCTGCAACACGATGCTCACAAAAACAGTAAGCAAGCTAAGGCTTATGAGAGTTTAACTTTCTGAAGGTAACCTTAAGACTCAATATGCAGCCCCTTTTATTGTTTAAAATGTGATATTACGTATTTGGGACAGGAGCTGCAGTTTTGGGAGCTTTAACATTATATACAAATATAGCACCAGGCTATAGTCAGACAAATGGAACAACTGATATTGTTCAGCAGATTTCTGTGTGGAGAGCTCCCACAGGAGCTCAT
The DNA here is from genome assembly GCA_013397775.1 of Eulacestoma nigropectus. Taxonomy (NCBI): domain Eukaryota; kingdom Metazoa; phylum Chordata; class Aves; order Passeriformes; genus Eulacestoma; species Eulacestoma nigropectus. The sequence continues at coordinate 393,440 of VZTE01005438.1, read as the reverse complement.
GGAACCCGCTCAACAGTCTATTTTTAAAAGATGTGACTGTCTTGAAATGCTGGTATTTTTCTGAAATATTTCTGAAAAGGCATTTTGTGTTTCCATAGAAGTACTGAATGGCTGTATTACGGCATCAACATTTCTTTCACAAAACTGGTTAAAATAACTCTATTTTAAACCAGTGAATTCAGTCAATAAATGGCAGAGCTTTGCAATCCATGCCTACACAGCTCTCCCTGGTCTGGAAGTTCAGATCAGTAATCAACTGGCTGAAAACTTAACTCCTCACCATTTTTTTTTCCCCCCTCTGCTCCCTCGACACCACATGTGTCTTTTACACCTGTAAGGAAACCAGGAGATTTGATATTCAACTGCAATACAGCTAGAAATTGGTGCAGCAAGCAATTTAGATTGATCATGCTTACGTCTCATTCCATTTGACGTGTTTGACCTGAGCAAGAAACAAGCCAACAGGCCACTGTCTTTAACTACAGCAGTGATGAAATAAGGAGCACCTACCTGCTCCAAAATGTGTCTGGGTCAAGTGCAGTGGAGGAGACTGATGCACATAATCAGCTCGGGCTATTTGCCTCACACAGCCACACTCGCTCTTCAGGAACTACTGCTCACCTTGGACACTTATTCAGGATTTGTATTTCTAACCAAAGCTCAGGAGAGGCTGAGCAAGCATCTTGAATGCTCAGTCTAGGGGAATAGTTTACAATAAGAACACTCATTACTCCAAAGCAAACAGGTTTTGAGATGCTTCATGTCTATCAAATTACAGCTGATAAAGCCAAACCTGAGAAGATAAAATTAACTAGCAAAAGGAAACGGATAATTTGTTGTCCTTTTCCTTTCTCCCTTCCCCAACACTTCTAAGAAGCACCACCACAAGGAGTACAGGCGAAGAATAGCACAGGAGATGCTACATTCAATTACGTCTGGGTGAGGATCAGAATGGCACTGCAAGTCAACAGGCCTCAACACATAATTGGATTCCTACTGAAGAGCCTTCAAAAGGCACTGAGGAACCCAGAGACAGAAAGCCCTCAAGCACCCACCCACCAACACACCAGCCACTCTTCTCTGAACCATTGACTTAAAGTGAATTTGAACTTTTTCTCAACAAATTTATAAATTCATATAACCAAACATGCCATACCAACAAAGCCCTGTCTTTTATTGCCACTGCAGCACTGCCTATCGTTTCCCAAGCAACTTCCACCCTCCCTCAGTTCAGCCATGCCCTTCATTCCACAGAAACTAAAAGGTAACCCTGCTGGCTTTAACAGTTTATGTGGTTTTCTAGGTACAATCTGAACAACTAATATAAATGAAGTTTGAAACTAGTGAAAACAACATAAACATGGCATAATTTGGAATGAGAAAATGGTTTGGGTTGGAAAGGACCCTAAAGATCATCTCATTTCAACCCCCTGCCATTGGCACAGACCTCTTCCACTAGACTAGTTTTTCAAAAACTGGAAATTCTTTTTCCTTACTTCCAGAGAAGATGGGCAGTTTTTTTCAGTTATTTGCTTCTGTATAATTGTAATCTTCACATGATTTTTGTATTAGAATGGAGCTTCGTATCAGCTGAGAGATAAAGGGAAAGTTTTATCTCTGACAGCTACTCACAGAAGCTGCAAAGCAGCTTTCTTAAACTCATGTCATATGGCAAATGCTAAAATTCATTGTGGGCTGACTTTGTCTGAGATTTTATAAGAAAAGTCTGCTACTTCAGTCACTTCCTTAATGACAATATTTTACATCTATATTGATGTAACAACGGAATGCCAGTAAGGTCCATCCACTGGGATCAGGACTGTACAAACACATAGAAAAGGACAGTTTGCCTTCAAGAGTGAGATGCCAACAAACCACAGAGCTTCCAGGGGAAAAAAGTTTATGTTTATGTTACAAATATCTTATTAGCTTCAAATAAGAACGTGAGTTTTCTGAACACGTGCTTGAATTAATTATGGTGGCATATCACAGTAGAGAGAGTAGCCAGAATAATTTTTTTGGATGAGTGGGCATATTAATAACTTCTATACATATGTGCTAGCTAGTTCTAAATAGAGACAACCCAAAATGAAATAATAAATTTATAGGAGGGCAAAATTCCTCTACACAGAAAGGAAAGTGTGTTAGTACATCAAATTTCCTTGCAGGAAATGTACAACTAATAATTACAACTCTACTAGAAAGTCTTACAGGAAAAATAGATGCCTTTAGTGAAAAGAAGAGTATCTCGATTAAAAAAAAAAAAAAATACACAAGGTACAGAAAAAAGGAAATTGATATTTCATACTCTGTAGGATCCCTAATTGTATTCTCCTCCCAGACCAACCTCCTGGCAAGTAGGGTGACATGAAACAATAGTGCTGATACCACATACTTCCCTACCGGACAGTGTGCCTGAATTTGCCAGTGCACGTGTAACTCTACTGACACTGGTAATAGCTGTGCTAATGAATTCAATATCAGCTTCCATTCTTCAAACAAACACTTCACATCTACAGATGTATCCACAGCGCCACTGCCAGCAACTTCCAGGACCAGATGGAAGGAGGGAGCACATGCAGACACTTCCAACAGATGAAAACTATAGTCTCTTCAAGAAATTATCCTCAGAAGAGGATATGATGCACATGTTCTTCAACTCAGATCTTTTACCAAAGACTACACACTTCTCTTAATGAATCATATTGTGACATGGCAAGAATTGCCAGTCAGAAGGAAAAAAAAAAATAGTGAATGCTAACCTCCAGTCACATTTCTCAATGCTCTAATCTCCATAAAATTAGATTTGAGAAAAAGATCAAGTTTATATTTTTTTTCCTCAATTTTTTTATGCATAGGAGAATTTGCAATGGATGACATCCACAGACTGCAGAAATATGCTCAATAAATTATATCAGCGTTTGCAGCTAAATTTTCTGCAATTTTTTTAAATCTAGAAAGATAACACGTAACAGCAAGAAAGACTGACTGCCCCCCAGTTCTTAACCAAAACTGAATCTGAATGGCACCTTGAAAACTCAGTGTTTGTGCAAGTTCACTGAATGCAGTGCCATCCGTTACTGTGTGGTGAAGTTACCACATCCCAAGCGAACCTTGGTAGGTTCTGCATCATCAGCCTTATGTTATGCCTGGTGCAGGACAAGGAAAAGAAAATCCCAGTTTTAAAGAAATGGAGACAAACAGTACAAAGAAATAAAGTAAATGCACTTTACGGTATTTGGAGAAATTACTTCTCTTGCCTCATTCTTCACTTTTATGGAGACAACACTCAATTTGGAGTCAATGTGCTCTTCAAAACTAATTGGCTGAAAACATGGGATTTTCGTCTTTTTCTTCCCCTCCCCAAATTTACATTTTCATTGCCTGCTCTATGTAGTTACTGTAGCACTGTTGTAATTTACTGTTTTATCCTAGAATCATGTTTCAGCCTTTTCACAGCCAAGTTTCTAGTATGATAACCAAGAATCAAGTTGCTCCTTATACAAATATAAACCTGAAGTAAGTTCAGCTGAGTTTCTCCAGCTTTACTCCTGTGGGAAATTAGACTTTGACACCTGACCCTAAGTATTCTAGACACTGATTTTGGCAATATCAGTTCATTTTAATCTGATTTCCCAAGGGAAGAGCAGTGTCAATAACATGATTAGAGCTACCAAGTCATGTCAATATGCATTGTGCTGCATTGTTGGAAGATCTCAATAAAACCATTTCTAAGCTATGTAGACAGGCAGGCAGCTGCATTTCTAATAAAATATTTTATATGCAAAGACCAAAGTCTTATTGAACAACAAATGTATAATTTACTCCACAGGAAAAATGGCCTTTTAAGGTACCTTGAAAACACACCGTTCTCTCCACTCCCACCTCCCTTTCTGCCTTTCTTTCACTCATTGCAAAATACTGAGCAATTAAGCAGGTTGCTATATTTGGTGTGCCCAAACTTCACAGGTTGATAGCATAATGATTTTAATAACTACTTTAAATGTAACATAGTGACAAGTTGACACCCGAGGTTTGCATCCTGCAATTTGATTTTTCCAGAATTCTTCTGTTATGCCTCAGGAATAGCAATATGATTAGGAATAATTTCTTGTTAGTGCTTCTTACTTTTAACTTTTCCCCCCTTCTTTTTTCTCCCATTATAAACATGGAAAATGTACTAAATACAGGCTCCCTGGTAGGTACCAAAATTGACGCTTCTACAAAGGCTCCTGGTACTACCTTTATCCAAAGGAATGAACTAACATTACCAAAGGCATTCAAATCAAAGGCAGTTATGCCCTTTGTGAAAATATGAACATTAATACATGTTCATACCATCAGTATTATAACACTTCAGCACTATAATACCAGTAAGCATTTCAAAAAGCACTTGCAGAGCATCAGTTTGCCTCCACTTGGCAAGAGCCAAGACCCACAGCTCAAAGCATTACCATGTCCCTTTGCCCTCACAAGAACATGATGCAGAATATTCTTGGGTGCTTTAGGCAGTGTGAAAGCTTCAGTGTTCAGCAGCCCAGAGAGAGAAACTGGGCTCACTCACACGCAGTGTGGCCTCGTTTCTTGGTCAGGAAAAAGGTAACGTGACGGGAGAGATGTGAAATGGTGCTTATCTGTCTGGGATACTTGGGAGAAATACCAGTCTCACATCAGATGGAGTGTATTGCCACAGCCCTAGGAGACACATTTGATGTATTATTTTTCATTTTGACATTTTATACAGTACTTTTCCCAGGTTTCACGCATTTTGAGCCATCCTTGTGTTTTGACACTGGCTCTCCAAGTTCTGCATGTGTACTGAAAATAACTTTAATTGGAAGTGCAGTATACAGAGAGTTGGTGTTTAGCGTATTTCCACCATCTGCAGCAAAGTTTACAGTGTTTCACTGCTGCCTTTTTGGTGAGAATGGGCACAATAAATTCCACATTTTAAGAACGCACATGGAAATCAGAGAATCACTAGAAAACATTACATATCCATCTTTGACATATTCCTGCCTCTGTACAATATTTTAAGAGTTCTTAAAGCCCACACTCTCATATTGTCAATGTGAGAGACACGTAATTTTTTTTGCTCGAGTCAAGTCAAAGGGAGTACTTCAGAGTCACTGAGCACCATTTCATGAAATGTCTGGTTTGCTGTGATTATATATAATACATTTGTGACTAAGAATACTCATCTACTCATCTATTTTTCAAGGCAGGTAAATCTTCATTGAATTTACAATGTCAGACTTCCTCACATACAAGATCACTGTAATTTCAAGACTGCATCATAAATAATGTAGCAAATTCAGAAGGAATACAAATGATACACAGAGAAAGCATTTTTCCATCACCCTGATTTCATCATCCTTAAAGAACTTAAAAATGTAGCTGAGCAATTCTCAGTAATGTACAGGAAGCAGCTTATGGAAAACATTTTAAGGTCTTTAAGTACAGAATATCTACCCCTGGTTTTCTGCATCTGATCTTGAAATAATTACACCTCTGCTAATGCCACAAGTTGTCTGGAAGATGCAGAAAAGTCATAAAAAGTACTTAGAAAGTACTTTAATGTCATTTTCATGTTCTAATGATGATTAACCTAGGCTGTTTTATATGCAGCATATACTCTGAGAAATCAGTAAAACTCATATTCATTCAAGGTACATTGGGAAAACAGCAGTCTACAAAAAGTAGCATTTGCTAGCTGCATATGATGAAACAGACCTCCAGTTTAACCAGTCTGCTTTCTCACGGGTGTTTTACATTTTCAAACACCCTTATTGGCATTTCAGTGCTGTATCGGAAATAATCAGGTGTAATACTGATGGTCAGGCATTAATTATTGCCTTTAAACTGTGTGTAATAAACAGCCAAGGAAAACCCTTAGATGAGTCTCTGCCTTGAGGAAAAACTTACTGGTTTGTTAACACATAATGGGATTCAGTTGCCTTAGCAAGCCTAGAGATGAGGCGGTATTTTTGATTCTCTAGAGTGTCTGTAACATGACAGGACCTACAGAACACCCACACATTTCTGGAGCAGTAGCTGCCGGCCAGACAAAATATTTTAGAGCACTGAATACATTAGATTTTCTATTTATAGACAGCTAAGTCCACCCATGTCTTTAATTTTCACATTGGAAGCCTGCTAAAAATATTTCTGGCAACCCACAACAGCTCTGCTTGACCTACCAACACTAAAAAAGTCTGGAAGACAACACTTGTCTCAAAATAAAAATTGTAGAACCACGTCCTGATGCCCCTTGCAACTGGGGTTATTTTCTTTTAACCGTCTGCTGAGCATACATGAATTTTTCCCGAGACTAGTAAAGCCTCTGACTACTAAATGCCTGGTCTTGCCTGGGGAAAATGCTCAATATCTCATTTTAAAATTTTGCTTGAATACAATATCCACTTACATTTTGCAATAAATACATTAATGCCCACATACAGCAAAAATTTGCAGGTGATCCTTCCCAAGATCTTTGGTCTTTTATATAACATTTATCTTGGCTTATGAATGCAATAATAACCACCTCCAACAGCATATTTCTAACTGGTAAACTCTCAAGTATAAACTCACATCCATGTTTTTAACTCAGAACTGCAAATCTTGGCAGCTAAATTAATTTAAAATTTTTGCAGTAGTATTTACTTGTAAAAGCACAATACTTTGTGTTTAAAATATGGGTTATGCAATGCTTGGACTGCTCAGTGATGCTGCTCTGCAAATACTTGACTGACACAAACTTCCCTCTCAGGCCCACACCCTGTTCCTCAGGCAGAAGGCAGTGCTCATCCCAGTTGCATGGAACAATACCCTTTCCACCTATTCCCTCTGTGTTTCAGAGCATCAGGGTCAGGTATCCACACTTCAAATTCCCATTTTTTTACTCAATGGCAATTTTTAACTATTTCCCATTCAACCAGATCCAGGCTAAAGCTATCAGCTCAAATACCATTTGCTGTTTGTGTAAGTAATTCAGCTAAACACTTGACATTGATTTCTCACCTACTGTTTAAGTGCCATAGGGAAAAACTACAGAGCATTGAAATGCTAAATCCAATCTATATCCACTTCAGTGATAGTGACTCTATTATCTATAGTCAGTAAAATCTAACTGTTTTCCCAATTCTTTCAAATGCTGTGAACAGCCTCCTCCACCCCCACAAATAATACTGCAGGTGTCCTACCAAAGTACAGGTGTATATAAAAAAGAGCCTGCATGTATCAAAAGGAACTGTGGCTTGAAGGACAAGTATGAATGGCAGCTCAGTCAAGAGAGTGGCATTTCTGTGCTTTGTTAATGGAAACTAAATAGGAGACAATTATGTATCCTGTCATCTCAGAAATCACTGAGATTCTACTGTTTGTCTTGTGAAAAGTTCAAGATATAAAACCTTTTAATTTCAGACATAAGAGCAGTAGAATCATAGAATCATACAATGGCCTGGGCTGGAAGGGGCCTCAAAGATAATCTTGTTCCCAACCCCCTGCCATGGGCAGGGACACCTTCCACTATCCCAGGTTGCTCAGCTTCATCCAACCTGGCCTTGGACACTTCCAGGGATGGGGCAGCCACAGCTTCTCTGGGCAACCTGTGCCAGGGCCTCAGCACCCTCACAGGGAAGAATTTCTTCCCAATATCCCATCTAACCCTGCCTTCTTTCAGTTTGAATCTGTTCCCTCTCATCCTGTCATTACATGCTCTTGTAAATAGTCTCTCTCTGTTTCTCACAGCCCCTTCATGTACTGGAAGGCTGCAATTAGGTCACCCCAAAGCTTCCCTTTTCCAGACTGAACAAGAGGTGTTTAAAGGCCCAACTCTCCAACTGAAAACCGAAGACCTTTATTTCTGTCCTCAACCAGGAGCACACTAATGTATCTGCTGATGTTCAAAAGACACCTGCCACTGCATTAAAATCTAATCATAAGTCTGCTACAGATGAAGGATGAAGTAGCCTTTCACTCCAATTCTCAAAACCAAAGCAGAGGAGATATATAGTGGAACACTCAAAGCACATAGTGAAAAGCAATTTTTGGCAGTGCAAAGAAGATGCAAAGCCTTGCAATCAAAGTAAAATATTACAGGCATACGGAGTATAAGTTAGAAACAATAATGATGGCTGAATTTCATCTTGGTGATCAGGCTCCAGCACTCTGATCTAATTGCAGCCTATTCAGACTCATCCAGTTCTATTTAATAGCAAGAGATTGTGGCTACAGCTGAGGTGTGGATCAGCATCCAGCTGCTAAGGATCCCTGGGACTGATCCCTGCACTGCTGGGCATTCATCTTACTGAGATTACTCATGGGGGTACCACCATTTACCTGCTTGCAAGATCAGATCCACGGGGCATGTGTGAGTGGTCTTGGTCCAGAAAGAAATCTAGTAACAACACAATTTAGGATAGTCTAGGCTGCAGGTGTAATTATTATTTCAAAAGGTTACAAGAAGAAATATATTTTGCCTTGCTTAGCTGGTAGCATGCAGTTCATCTTCTTGCAGCTATGGACGAACACATTCAGCATATCTGGTTGCCACTGCCTTATCAAAAATGTCTCTGTATCAGTAAAAGAAATTACCATACAGAGGAAAGAAAACATTAAAAGTAATAGATTCACCAATTAATTTCTTCCATGAATACAACCTTGCTTATCTGAGTGTGACGCAGGGAAATGTCTCTGAGTCATGGAAGCTTGAGCTTCAGCTGCTCGGGGACGACAGAGCTAAAGAAATTATCTATACAAAAACAATCAGTGAGAAGCAAAGGCTACACACTTTTCACAGGAATTTATTTTCACCTGCCTGGCGATAAATCTCCAACCCATACCCCAATGCACAGCTCCAGAGCAGCACAGCAGAAAGCCTCTTGTTTGCACTACCTTATCACAGACTAATAGAGAAGGGAGGAAAACACTGTGCATTGCAATGTTTCTCGTTCTGCTCCTCATCTTTAATTTTGAGGATTTAGAATTACGTAGGAATTAAAAAAAGCCACCATCCCCAAAGACTGGGCCCTTCCCCCAAGCCTGGATTACTTAAAATATGCAAAGGAGGAAATTGTGTTTGCTTTGCTGTGGAAAGCTGATTAATTTGTTAAGAATTCAGGCCTTAAAACTCAGCCTCACAAAGAAACTGTATGGATAAAAAGAAGAGTACTTACACAGTTTATTAAATAGTTCAATTATAATGCTATGCCAAGCAACTAATCATATTAGGCAATTTTAAATACAGATACCAAATCTAGATGACAATTCTGGATTCTGACTTTTAAGGTGAGCATTTCATCAAGGGCTTAACTATACTTTGAATTACAATTCCAAGGATTTTATGAATCCTAGATTACACTGTGTTTATGTTGTGCAGAAAAAAACCCCCTTTTTTTACCAAATCCTGCCTTCTAGCCTGTAACATGTTTTCAGTAGGTGCTTTCTTTTAACAAAAATCTGAGTATCTTCACAACAAACATAAAGGAGTTTTTCAATGTCCAACTGTTGTTCCACATTATATTTCACTGAATCACACCCATATTTATTGCTAGGTTTTAGTGTTACTTGCAGACCCCAAAAAGTATGCAACTGAAACTAGCTAAACCAGAATATGATTCAGAGTCAACATTAATAAATGGATTTAAGTTCTGAAGTTTGAGAATAACATTTTCTGCCTTCAGAAAAACTGTGTTTGAGATAACACAAGCTACCTTTTCATTTTAGGGAAAAAACCCCAGAGGTTTCTTGCACTGATGAGGAGTTAAAAGTTGATGTTCCCTTTCTCTTACTGACTGCAGTGATCCGCTTCACCTACTCTTCATACATTGTGCCAGCACAAATCAAACCTGTTTGGCTCCTAGGCACTAGGACAACATGGATAAAGGCAAGTAGCATCAGCCAAATAAATCTAAATGCCAGGAAACAGTAGAGAGAAATACATCATTTTTCATATGTCACTTTCTTAAAGGTTTTAACAGGCTCACATACAATGTGTATTTTTATACATAGTCATATTTGAGCTGTTTTACATGAGACACTTGCAGACAAGGTGGGCGTAGACCAACAACTCTGCTTTCAGTGTTTCGGCACTCGGCAGGAGGAAAAGACTATCCACAGAACAAATGCAGCCTTGTGTTTCATCAAGTCTTTGAAACTGCAGTTACCTCACAAGACAAAAGATCCTTCAGTAAAGCAGCACTGCTGTGGTGGTTTGCTTTGTGCACATGCATTTGAGCTGGGCACTGCAGAGTCTCTACTGTAAAAGCTACAGACCACAGTTGGGACCAGAAGAAAATCAACAGCGCTCAGGCAGACCCCTATTTCATCCATTTATAGGTAGAAAACTCATAGCAACACTCCCAGAAACTCTCTGGGAAGCCCTTTCTTTCCTCCAGATGTGTGAGAGTAGAGGGGGGAAAAAACCAGACCACCAAAACCAAAGCAATCTACAGAGCAATAAAATGAGAGACACTAAGATGGCAAATACCTGTTTAGTTTCCAAATGCTTAGGCACAATGAAATAGAAGAGAACACGCAAATAGGAATAGGCAATCAAAAAGGAAATACAAAAGTGCAACAACTGGGAGCAGGAGAATGACAAAAGGGAGAATGCCAATGTCCAAAAGGAGGAGGAGATAGCATGCTAATCCCTGCTCAGCAAAAGGATCCTTGGGATAAGGATTCTTGGGATGAGGACTTCTGGCCATTCATTGTACATCCAGTCACCACAATGCAATACCCTGTATTCAGAACTGGAGTTCTCATGTGGTTTTGGGAAGTTCTCTTCCTTCTCTCATGTAGAAGTTGGAAGAACAAAGGTCTTCAATCTTCTACAAACAGAAGATGAAGGTGTCTTTTCCACTCTCTTGGTTCTGTTCCAATTAGCCTCCCAAACTGACCTGGCTCCCCTGCCTTTCCTCTTAACAGTATTAATATAGAGAAACCCAGGAAACTTCCCAGTGCCTGGGGAATTAGTATATTTAATATGAACAGTTCAGTGAGTTTGGCAAGTCTCTAGATAATTGCCTTCAGCAACCCTTCTAACTCCTCTCTCCTGTGTCTCTACCATTAAGAGCATAATTCTGTATTTTGATTTCTAAAACAGTATGATCCTTTATTCTCGCAATTTCCAGACACACACACACATAATCACTACACTCTACTGAAACAGATCCCCAAATTATAATGCCAGGTTTGTCTTTAAAAAAAAAAAAAATTCAGACAGCTATTAAAAATATACTAAAATAAAAGAGAGAGAGAAAAAAAATTACACTTTAAACTTTGAGCATGGCATTTTTAATCTATCAGAGTACTTTATTCACTTTACAAACACCTGCAATATCTTTTGCTCTATGCTGCGCTTACACATACCAAACCTGATCATTTAGCATGATTATAATTTACTGCTGATTATAACCATCGCTAAATCAACTTAGAACATTACATTGTTTTGACAAAAGCTGATGCCTTTCTATGCATGAACATCCCAATACCTCTGATATATTTATTTTTGGAAACAATTTTCGGAAAAACTATACACTATTTTTAGTCATACTGTCTTGTAAAATTGTCTCCCTGTTGGGCTGGAAAATTTTCCATAGGTGAAACCCAGAAAAATATATATTACGTTTAGGATTGCACCTGAGTTTGACCAGATTAACCTCGTACTACAGTTACATAAAACTTGGAATTTTTAAACTGTCTTTATTTATTTGGAGATGCATTCACAGATTTTTTTTTTGCATGACCAAGGTTTTAGTAGCACTCTAAAAGCTGCACACATATTTTATCTACTTTACAAGTGAATAATCTACACTGGCATTGACAAGTTTATTAACATAAACTGCAAAATTAAATGCAAATTTTTCTTGGTTGTAATTGCAAATTCTGTGTGTTTTATAGATTTTCTGAAAATCCTCTACTTATGTCCCAAATAAATTAAGGGAGAGAAGAGCAAACATATCAGGACAGACCAACGATATCTTTCATTTAACATCGTCACCAATACCAGAAAATCTTTTCCAGGTCATTAAAGCCATTTCATGAAAGATGTTGGAAAAATAACGATTTTCTAAGAAAATTTCTTTTTTCTCCTATCTATATATTTTTGGTTTTAAATTTATCTAAAGAATGGGGGGCAGGAGGGGTTTTACTCCCTTCCATTTTCACATTTCATCTCCTATAATTGCAGATCTAAAGGCAGAGACACTGATTCTTTTTTAATCATGCTCTTGGCCTCAGTGGTATTCTGGTATTCTGTCATACTGAATTACCCATGACTTCAAGCTCTTCTCTCAGTTTCAGTTGTCATATCCTTCAGTTTCGATGACTGTTCATTCACTGCTGCATCTGAACAATTTTACAAAAGCCCTAATTGCTGTAACTCGAGGGGGAGAGTAGGAGCCCTCATTATTTATGGGCAAGGGAACAGACTCCTCCGTACCTCCTGCCTTTAATAAAAAATGACACAAAAGCCTTTTCACATCCAAAATTACTTTCAGACTTTTCTCACCTTGCCCACTTTTAAAAAATGGATTCAAAACTTGTTAGCAAAAGCCTTTTAGAGAAATCAGGACTAAAAATGTAATTAATATATCTACATAAATGAACAATGGTATCGAGCTACACGTTTAAAGTTAGCACTGGAGTTTTCGCAGTAATTCCTGCAGTACCTAAACGTTAAAATTTGCGGAAATTTTAAATCTAATGTACTTCTGTTTATCTTAACTAGAAAATTACCATGTTTTTAATAGAAGCGTATCACCTTTTTGCATTTCTTTCGCTCATTTATTCTGAAAGAAATTCATGAAGTTATAAAAAATGTTTTAAACATCATGAATCTCCACAGGGATATCCAGATCTTTTCCAGGCATGACATTTTTACGAATGTATATGCCCACAGAATATTGTTTGAAGATAAAATACTGACTTCAGGATAAATGATTTCCCCTACATGAATTCTAGCATGTAATGTTTATTTACTTAGACGTAAGAATTTGCATGTCAATAGATTATAAATGAAAAAAGAAAAAATAATCTAAAAGAAACATGAAGTGAAGTCAATTATTCAAAATTAATTACTCAAAGCAACTACAGTGTGTTTAGATAAGCCCTATTTACAGCTCATTAAGAGCTGACCCAACTTCAAAAATTCCTGTGTTCTCCATTTCTGCATGAAGCATTAATAAAACCCAATTGACATCACGGTGAGAAATGAGCTGTCTAAAGCCGTCTTTGGGTGATTCGTCTAATGGAGAACCTCACCTCACTCCTATGAAAGTTCTCCAGGAATACAGTTGGACTTCCCATAAAACTTGTGGGCAAGACGAATGTATGGAAATTTCTCGCAGCTTTGCTCAGCAACTCTTCATCAATCATGGCTGATAGAAATCTGGAAGGTTTCCTTCTATTCTCTGCTCTATCTTCAAGATCTGAATTCTCATAAGAACAGAAATTAATGTTTTCAGGAAGCTCTAACAAACAACCAATATAAAAGAAAATACTCTGATCTACTTTTAATGAATCAACTCTTAGGAAGCAAAGCCAATGATTTATGTAAGAAGAGATCAGAAAAAATTGTTGTGGAACTCAGTAAAAACGGTTGTTAAATTTTATCTCCATATATGCTAACCACAAATTGCTCTCTTTTAGCCTCTGTGTAGTTTTTTTCTGACAGGAGAGGCTGCAAGAAGAGAATTACTTCATCACAGTTCCCATTTCTGGGAAATACCATATAGCACTTGGCCGTGCTGGGTGCTGTACATTTACATTAACTGGCAGCCTCAAAAAAATCAACAAAAGGACCCATTTGATCAATCAAACAGAAATGTAAAACGAAAAAAGAATAAAAAGATGATTTTGTTGTCACCTGATGTGGAGGCCGTTGGGCCTCTGGAACAAGATGCTGAGGCGCTCCCTTGGAGGGGCGTGCCCCGAGAGGTGCTCCTAGAATAGCGAGAGACGAAAAGAGGCTTCTCCCAGAACACCTTGTTGCATTCTGTTAATGTACCCTAATTCCGTCAGCCTGGCTGGCCCGTTTGCCTTCCTGCCCCTTTCTACCCTGTTAGTCCCCAATCTGGGATGTTCTCCCTTCTTTCCTCTCCCACTGGCCCGGGCACCTCAGCCGCTCCCCTGTTGTTTCCCCCTTGGCTCCTATACCC
>VZTE01005438.1:296979-378842 GCA_013397775.1 Eulacestoma nigropectus | reverse complement strand
GTGTGTGTGTGTGTGTGTGTGTGTGTGTGTGTGTGTGTGTGTGTGTGTGTGTGTGTGTGTGTGTGTGTGTGTGTGTGTGTGTGTGTGTGTGTGTGTGTGTGTGTGTGTGTGTGTGTGTGTGTGTGTGTGTGTGTGTGTGTGTGTGTGTGTGTGTGTGTGTGTGTGTGTGTGTGTGTGTGTGTGTGTGTGTGTGTGTGTGTGTGTGTGTGTGTGTGTGTGTGTGTGTGTGTGTGTGTGTGTGTGTGTGTGTGTGTGTGTGTGTGTGTGTGTGTGTGTGTGTGTGTGTGTGTGTGTGTGTGTGTGTGTGTGTGTGTGTGTGTGTGTGTGTGTGTGTGTGTGTGTGTGTGTGTGTGTGTGTGTGTGTGTGTGTGTGTGTGTGTGTGTGTGTGTGTGTGTGTGTGTGTGTGTGTGTGTGTGTGTGTGTGTGTGTGTGTGTGTGTGTGTGTGTGTGTGTGTGTGTGTGTGTGTGTGTGTGTGTGTGTGTGTGTGTGTGTGTGTGTGTGTGTGTGTGTGTGTGTGTGTGTGTGTGTGTGTGTGTGTGTGTGTGTGTGTGTGTGTGTGTGTGTGTGTGTGAGAGTGTGTGTGACTGTGTGAGTGTGTGTGTGTGTGTGAGTGTGTGTGTGTGTGTGAGTGTGTGTGTGTGTGTGAGTGCGGCACCGCCGAGCGGCTCCCAGATCTGCAGACGCTTTTGGGAAGGTTGCGGCATCTTCACCACCTCCGCCTGCGGCACCAGCCTACCATCCTTACACCCCTTCAGTCTTCACCTGTGCTTCTCACCCTTCTTTCTACCTGCAGGCTTGCTATCGGACAGCATCCAAACACAGCGCTCACAGTTCACCATCGGATCCAGAATGGCTTTTACCAGTAAGTGATTGTGCTCATTACTTTTAGAAGAATAGTGGGATACATCATGCTCCGGGGAGACAGAGCTGTGTGCTAAGTACAGGCTCTGGCTTAACAGAAAATAGACCCGTGTCTGTTTTCAAGTTACATCGTTCTTCACTGTAAGCAGCAAAATACCAATTCCTATGCTGTTGACCATAAAGCTCTGAATTTACCCATTTTGCTT
Organism: Eulacestoma nigropectus; assembly: GCA_013397775.1. Taxonomy (NCBI): domain Eukaryota; kingdom Metazoa; phylum Chordata; class Aves; order Passeriformes; genus Eulacestoma; species Eulacestoma nigropectus. Next base: position 377,773 of record VZTE01005438.1, on the reverse strand, counting down.
CTACACTGCTAAATAAGCACACAGTTTTAGAAGCCTTTCATCAATACTTTGTACCCAGTCAGTGCCCTACAGAACTTCATTACATCAGCCAAATTTGTAATACCATAAAAATGATACCAAGCTAATTTGACAAGGTCTGTTTTCCATAAACCCATGCTGATTAGCAATAACTATATTTCCCTTGTTTAATTCTTTATTAATTGAGTCCTTTAGAAACCATTCCATTATTTTGCCTGAGATCAATGTCAGGCTGACAGACTTATAATTATCTGGGTCTTCCCATTTAGCCTTTTATTGGCACAACATTAGATTTCTTCTCATCATCTGGAACTTCCCCAACACTCTACAAAAAAAAATGAACAGCAACGACTCGGAGAAGGATTCAAACAGATTTTTTATAACTCTCAGAAACTCTCAATTCAAACCTGTTGACTGCAAAATGCCCAGCATTACTATCCATTATTAGGAATCCTTAGTTACAATTGTAATGAGACCTTGTCATGTTCTTCCGCTGCCTTTTCCAAATGCAGAACATCAATACTTACCCAGAATTTCTGACGTTTCTGCATTATCTTTTTAAACTCTTCTATTTTTCATTCCTATGGCATCATTCAAACACTTTCCATTTTCATTACTAATTAAGTAATCATACTTAAAATTTACAATGAATGAGTTTTATTTATATATATGTATAGCTTATTTTTCTATATAGAAGTCCAGTACAAATGAAAAGAGAATAGTTTACGACATTGATCCTACCTCGCCACTGATTTATTTAGGGGTATATTTATATGCATATACAATATATTTGATGTAGATAATGCATATACATGTGTATTATAGATACATGTATGTGTGTATGTGGATGTTTACACACACACACACATTCCTCAGTAGCTTTCTACAATTTCTAGATTCTGATTCATACTTATTAAAATCAACTAACCCTTGGCTTTTTGTGTTTGGTTTATTGTTTTTAATCCTCGCTGTCAGTGAGTTCTCTTTTTAAACAGCAGTGTCCCAATTATTCTCAAAGCCAGCCCCTTCAGTGCCCTGAGCACACGGACATATCTATGCACATCACATACACACACAGATTTTCTGAAGTCATTCTTGCAGCTCAGAATTCAGCTAACTCATGTTCTTTTGTACTTTGGTTAATTACTCCCTTTGGTACTTAAACCACCACTAATTTTGTCTTTATCTGTGAAAACGAGGCCTAACAGAATTCTCTCAAAATAAGATTTCATAGAAGGAGATTAATTATTTACATTTATGTACATCATATATATATATTTTTTTTTTTTTCTTTTTTAAGAAACAAAACCAATACTGTTAGAAGGCAGCATGATTCCAGTAACATCACACAAATTGAAGTCTCCCATAATAGTGATTTTTCTTCCTACACATTACGGGAGGAACTGGCCCTGTAGCTCTCTGCTGGTGGCCTTCTGCACGGGGTGAGTTAGATCCCCATTTACACATTACCTACTAGAAAGTGGAGCTGTGAATCATTCCAGAGAGTTACTTCATAAAGATACCACATATTTAAGCCACCACCTTCTCCTCTTCTTCCCTCCCAGTGCTATTTAAATATGTTTTCAGCCTTTCAGTCATTTGAATTTTCCCATTAGGCTAGGTTATTAGCAACCTGTTCGAATGTATTATAAATTAGGGATTTCATTACTTTTTATTTATTGCAGGCACTTAACATTTGCACAAAGCATTCCTTCTTTTCATCTTCTTTGATGTATTGATTAATGTTGTTTTCCAGGCTCTTGATTTTGTGCTAAATCAATGTTTTTTCCCTTTGCATATGTTCTTTTCACTGCTCCCTTGGCTAAATTTTCCTTTCTAAAAGACCAGTTCCTCTTATGCAGTAAACTTCCTTCCACCAGAGACTGGCCCTACATCACATCTCAAATCCCATATTTTACAATACTGTTCTGTGCAACAGTTCATGTCAAGAATCTCTCTTCACCCACAGGACAAAAGTCCAGTTGGGTGCCACTTTCCTCTGCCCTTTTTCCAGTTCTACAGTGGATTTTCTGGAGTGAATGATTCTCATTAAGGTAGGATAAAGACAGAACAACCCTAGTACATTGAGAGCCTGGGGAAGACAGAAGTTCAGGAAAGGCTCGGTTATCAACTTTGAATATGACAAACCAGGCAAGACAGATGAGGAGGACAAATATCACAAACACGTGGCTAAAAACAGGTCACTACTCAATATTGTTTATCACATTAGCGATTCCTGCTGGGATTTTGTACTTCTCACCAACTGCACCAATGGAAACACTGCACCTTTTCCTGTCACCTTCATTATTTCTGATACTTCCAGACAGATTCCATCTCATGGCATTTTTAAAAAGCGAAAGTCCTTTACACCTTTCTTGTTTTCCTTGTTACAAGATTTACTTTGATCTTCTTCCTAATTTTCTACAGCTTCATTAAGACCTGTGAAAGAGCCACACAAGATTTCAGTATTTTTTTTTTTTAATCATGCTAAATCATGGTACAGTAGAAGTTAGGAAAATACCATGAAAGCAACAACTAACACTTTTTTGGCTTCTTCATATAAAACCAGCTAAACACAGTATGCTAAGGTAGGGCAGGAAACATCACCCACGCTCAGCTGGATTAAAGGAGCAGCTCCAAAGGCAACTTGCATTAAGTGAATTCAAATGTACTCCAAATGTACTTCTGGTGACTTGCAAAAGGTCTGCACTATGGTGTTAGAGGTGGCTTTATGCCACGAGTTCCAAATTTTCCCTGCAAACAGAAAGATTAATGCCTGCACAAGGATTATTCTATTTTGATATTAATACATTAATTCTGGTGTGCAGTAGGAAGAATTTATTGGGACATTGGCATAAGAAAACTACTCCTGTCTCTTGTTATCAGCACAGCCTCTTCAAGCTTTCTCCAGGTATTCCAAAGCGCTGGATAAGCATTTTGACACCACAAAAGTCCAGGCTGTGTGAAGATCACAAGGGCACACACTTGGAAAAAACAATGCTAATCCCATTAGGCCACAGACAACCACAGATAAAGCGATTCTCGTGCTTCAGAGAAAATCTATGACACGCTGTAAATTATCACATATCCAATCATGCTGTTACCAAACTATTCCAGTTTTAGCATATAGCGAGCATAATTTATTTAGACAAAACCTAAGGCAGGAAAACTATATTATAAAAATAGTATGCCTGGGAAATTGGGGCATTTATTATTAACATATAGAGAGACTTGGCCTTCAAGGCGTTGCAAAAATGCTTTTTCTTATTATATTGCTTTTTGGAATGCTACCTAAGGGTGCACTTTGCTTTTCAATAGTCATTTCTTTGCATAACACAAGACTTACTTTACAGTTTGAGAAACTGTTTTTTAAAACAGCAAAGAAGAAAGAAAATCACCCTAACTCTGGATGGCAGATCCTGCATACATCAAGTGAAAAAAAAAAAAAAAAACCCAACCAAAACCAGAAAAACAACCAATCAACACTAATTCATAAACAGGCAAGATTTTCATTACAGACGTTGCATAAATGCACTTATTTATCCCCTGTAAATAAACAGGCTATGAAATCCAATCATTATTTAACTGCACAAACAGTCTATGTGGCCTCCAGGCTATACAGATGTATTTGAAGGATTTCTTTCTGTTCTGGACTCAATACATTTTGCAGACACCTTAAATTCTGCTATTTTCACATAAAAGGAACGTCACCTAAAAATTATTATTTATTGCAAATGCTCTTTTTTCTGCCTTTTCAACTACAAATTACTTGTGGCTGTTTATTCCCAGCTCTTGAGAAGGTCTGTACAAGCATAAAAGCCACATGTATACCTTGTTCCTTTCTACTTTAGCTGCCACTTGTACCTATGTAAACAGTACCTTACTCAGCAGAGGCAGGATGAAAACTACTCAGCTGAAATAAAGAAAATCCAGCCTCAAGGGTTTTCCTGGATAGAAATGTGTATTATTATATATATTACAGAAATGGAACAAGGCTCTAAGATACAGTAAATCCCATATATCTGTGCTGTAGCCCTTTCAGTTATAATCAGGGAGCAATTGTTTTAAAAACGTGGAGGATGAGGAGAGGATGAATGGTGGGGAGCAGTTACTCATTATTCTAACACAGGAACCACTCACCACTTAATGACATTAGCACCAGACCAGTTTAGGACCAGAAAAGGAAAAGAGAAGGAGTTCACCCAGGGTGTAATTAAACCCTGAACTTACTGCTGCAGGATGCTGTGGTTGCTAAAAATGCTGGGGGGCAGATTAGAAAAATTACTATAAGAGAAGGTGGTTTCAAAATTGCCATGAATTGGCTTGGGCAGCAACTGAGCTGCAATGGATTAGAGGTTAGACTTCAGCAACTGCATGTGGCCATTGCTAGAGACTGAGCATTGTGCTGTCAGAGAAGTCTTGACAGATTTTTTGTATTTATCCATTATATAAAGCACTTGAGAAAGTTTAAAGCAAAACAGTTACACATACACGAAGCACTGTTGTTACTACCCATAAGCAGTGAATAACAGCACATGACAGATGTCTTTCATACATCATCAGAAAAAACTCTCACTCAAAATGATGAACTGCAGCAAACCTGAAGAGCTTTCCTTCTTTTCTCATACAAATATAGTGTGCATCACCTGGGACTCAGAAAGAAATACATTACAGTAATTGAGCTCCTAAGACACACAGAATTCTTTCTCCAGTCTAGAGAGACATGAGCCGTCATAAACTTCCACAAACACAGCTGATAAATTTCACTGCTGGTTAAAAAACCAGGACAATTTCTCATTTATTTGGACTTTTGGAACTAACTACTATTAATAATAAATTAATTAAATCTGAATTTGAGTTAAATGCCAAGCTGAGACTGATCATTCAAAGTAAGAAACCAGGATGAAAATGGGTTAACATTTGCTTCAGCATTCACAGAACTGCACTATACCACACACCATCTATCATAAGCTTAGCNAATGTATTCCAAATTGTAGCATTGAAGGCTTTTGTCCAGGACTAATTTCTCAGGTTAGGGACGTTCTGCCAGAAAAAAAAAAAAAAAAAAAAAAAAAAAATCAAAAAACCCCACTTTTAAATACAAATTATCAGCAAAATTTTACCTGCTCACTCTAAAAAAAGAATATTATTGTCATGATTCCCAAATATACTTAATTTTTGCAATGATTTATTTTGAAAAATGATTTTCAATCAAGCTGTTCCTTCCATATTCATAGTGAACTTTGCCTCACATCTTTCTTTTCCAGAGTGCTGCTATTAAAACCTCTCCTCCTTCACTGCTCCCATGCAAAAACTCTAACAGGATTTAGCTATTACACTTCCACGTACTTGCTATATGGTCTGACTGAATACAGTTCAGTGTGGAAATTAGGACTGACAGTCACCAGGAAAGATGACGAACCTTGTAAGAAGTCCATTTCCAATGAAGCCAGCTTCCCCCTTTCCTGCTAGAGCCTGACAGCCTGCAAATACCAAGTTGTTGCTTTGAATCATGCATGTGTGTTACTTTCTAAACCAATTTTCTATCTGGCAAAGTTGCTTTTGCAACACATTTGACTTTCAGAGTTACTGAAAACTTTTATATTCCTCTAGGTTAACGCTGTCTGATTAGAACGTTTCTACATGAGGGTTTTCAGCCAAAACCAAACAAGTTTCTTATTCTTCACATTTCAGAGCCTTCCTCTGCAGTTAATGAAAAATTAGAAGGTGCCGGTGGTCTGAATTGACCCCTTTTTAATGGAGATGGCTAAAATGAGAAGGCTGCATTTTCCATTGAGAGCATATGAAATGGAACCGAAATCATCTTCAGTTTGTAGATGGCTGAAGCTAATTGAGATTAATCTAACCCACTGCTTCTAACACGACTTTTTTTTTCTTTTAGACATGTTTGTGAGTTAATTTTGTCTAATTTTATGTATTACTGAGAAGCAGACAGAACCAAGTTACACTTTCAAATGTAAGAAATGCCAAGATTTATAAATTATAATAATAATAATCTCAGTTCCACTTTGAACTCAAATGATTTTGGATTTTTTCTGAATGGCACAAAATATTGAAGTTAATGAGCATAAACAACCTATTACGGTCTTACAAAATGCAGCTCTGTGGCTTCTGCAGGAGACAAGAGTTGGATTTGCCTCAACACATGCTGTGTAGCTCCTCTTTTCCTAAATAATGTGGTGAATAATGCTCCAATTCCTTTTTCAATCAGACTGGTGATTGTCCAGTATTTGGAGAGCTGATATATCAATTTGGAAAACTCTTAGCAAGACACCAAAATGGCAACTGCAATTGAAACTAAGCAGCGGATGAGGGCAATTCATGAAATGACTGTGAAATGAGAAAGGGGACAAAACCAGAACTGGCATAACATTGCAAGGAGAAGAAAATACCGTGTGAAGGTAGGTTTTGGTGCCTTTATGGGCTGCCTAAAAACAGAGGCTAGACAAAATTAAGAGAATAAAAGCCGGTTATATTTATTGAAGGGCCTTCAGGTACATCAGGGCAGTCAAAGCCCCCAGGGGCTACACCCAAAAGGGGAGGACGGGGTCATGGGTTTTCATACCTTTGTAAGTTTGGTCCATCTGCATATCGGGGGTTAATCCTCCAATTACAGCTTCAGGTAATGACATCACTTACCCCAAGTTTGCTCCCCCCCAGCTCACTATTGTTTACATATCTTGGGGCCTGAGACAGTAAGGTGTCCTTGAGTCTCGGGCCTAGAGAGGAATTGTTTTGTCTGACCAGAATGGGAGAACAGTAGCTAACAGTCTATATGGAGTTTAGAATTATACACTGAAGAATTACAGAATATGAAAAATATAAAAGCTAAAATCCTAAGGCATCAGTTTTGCAAAATACAAAAGCATGAGCTTTCTTTAACTATCTATTGCACCTCTGCTAACTTGGGAGAAGGTACAGCAAAATTTGAAGCACCACCTTTCAATTTTCCACTGACCCACACAAATATCCCTCATTAATTAGCAACTGTATTTCCCATAGTGAAACTACTTTTTCCATTATACTGTTCCAATACAAATCCTTCATCTCAGCAACCCTCCTGATCAGGTTTTCTTTCTTTGTTTTTTCACCCTCTTGGAGAGCTGTACCTCTTAGGGAGCCTGAATGTTCCCAGCTTCTTTGAGACACTGAGTTTCCAGAGCACTGAGCACTGGTGTTGACATCCCCAACCCATAAGAGTTACTAAGGGTTTTCTCACCCACAGCACATGATTTTTGTTCCTGTGCTGGCTGGCAGAAGGTCTGAAAAAACCCAGCAGCTCAGTCTCACCAAAGACGTAAACTGTCAGGCAGGATGAGGAAAGGAAGATGCTCAGTGGGGAGTGATCTTCACAAAGTCCTTCAGCTCCTGTCACCTTCTCAAGAGGAGCTGGTGAACATCCCACTGTCACCTTCCAGCCTTCCCTCAGACACTGCAGCAAAACAGCACAGGGGCAAGGCCATGCTCAAGGTCTTCATCACCCACAGTCAGGCAGGATTTGGCCTCCAGTGAGGATGTGCTAAACAGCCCCTTCAGACTTAATTTTTTTTTTTTTTTTGGTAAGTGAAGGGCAAAATAGAATCTTCTTGAAATTGTTTGAAGTGGATTGACATTTTTCAGTTGAAGACTGTTGTTAGTTTCACAGCAGGCCTAATTTTTAAATTTAATGTTCTAGTGCATATGAAAAGGAAAGCATCCTAGGGGGATAATAACTTTTAGCAATCAATTGATTGCATATAGCTGTGGGTTTTGCAGGTACAATCTCCTTAAGAAGGCTGTAAAATAGGAAAATTGTAGCCTTTGGATGTACAGATTATCTGACTTCGCAGGACTATTTGCTGATCTGGTTTAGATTTTTTTTTTTTTTAAATAAGTCCTAGTAAATAAAGCAGCAAATGGTCAGGAGATCATGTCAGAAAGCACTGCCTATTTTATACTATCACTCTAGGGGTTTCTTGGGGTTTTTTGTTCACCCTTTTTTTGTCTCTGTAGCCACTTCTGAAGAAAATTTGTTCGATACTTAACTCAGAGGAAAAAAATATGATTAACCTGGACTATTTTAACTGCAAGTTCTACACAGTCAACTGAAATAGTTTAATATCCTGTTAATACTGGAGCAGTGAATGTCTCCCTGTACCTACAGTTTCCTCAGGTCCATTACTTTTGCCTTCTTCTTCCTATATGCATTTGTTATACACACAGAGGACAAGATATTATTAAAATTTAATAGCAGTGTAAAATAAAACCCTGTATCACATTTTTCACACAAAACACAGCCTCTCAGGTGGAAAACTTCCATCTTCAGGTTTGTTTTTATATCAGATGGGTATCATTTAGAATGGTAAAGAGAAATTAAATTCAAGGACATTACTACTGACTTATGTTATTGTCATAAGCAATTGGCCATTAGGAGGAAAAAAAAAACACAGCTGTTTTCTAAATGCAGGTCTGTTACATTTACAAAATTTTAGCATTAGTGAAAACTCATGTTTCCGTGTATGCAGATATGAAGAAGCAGTCAAACAACCCCCCTGACTTTTGAATAAATTTTGGGTTTAATACTTCGTTTCAGGCTCGTCTAGGTTTAAATTAGAGTCAGTAAGCACTAGTTAAAATCAAGGAACACAGAAATCTGGAAGTCACCAGTTATGGATCTAGAATGAAGCCTGCCCATGGCTTGCTTCACAAAACCAGGTACATTTGGGTGCCTGCTGTATGTCCGATAATGTGAGACACGATGAGGCAATACAGCTATTGTTATTTATAAAAAGTGGCTTTCAAGATAAGCTCTTGTTTGGAAACTAGTTATCATGCACCATACTAGTCTGAAAGCAAGGCTTCTAAATTTCCATTTACACTTGCTTCGGTAATTCAGGCAATATACCATCTTGAGAGCTGCTACGTTCACACAGTTTGCACGCACTTGGCAAATCTAAGACTTGCAAGGTTACAGGAAGATTCATAAGGGTTCAGTGTCAGACCAGTCTCTTCCTCTTTATCTCCCAATATTTGTTCCTGTCCTACATGTAATGGCCAAATACATTCTCATGTACCTCTGTATCTGCTGCTCTTAGACAGGCTTATAAATGAAAAAGCAGGTGATAACATACTTCCATGTAAACTGAACTCATGAGACTGCCAGCCAGACCTCTAGATTAAAACAGGACATGCATAGGAAGATCTCAACCCAGACTCTAATCACAATCAACCAGTGAGATAAGTCTATGTTATTAAATATATATTGAATCTTTTTATTCAATTACTTCATCACAAATACACAACGTAAGAGATGAACTTGCATTTAAAAACTCTAAGTTCTGGACTGTTTGAGCTTAATAAGGACAAAATAATCAGTTGCAGATGCTATCACTTAACATTCAAAAATACCCCATGGGACAGCAAGATTTAATTTTATGGTCATCTGTCACTTTAATGATGTGCTTGTTATAATACAGAACATCTCTGTCCTACTTGCCTGGTTATAGAAAACATACTAAACTAAATAGGGAAGCATTTAGCTGCCCTACATCTACCTTGTATCATCAAAAAAGAATACATGTCCTTGGGATAGGAATTATTAATATATCTGCTCGTTTTAAAGGAAGAAAAAATCACAAAGCCTTGCTATTCAAGTGTAATTTAAGTCTGTCAGTAGCTCTTATTTACTTTTGTTTTCCCCTTCTTTCAAGCAGCCTAACCCATCCTATATGCCTTCCATTTTTATCTGTCCAGTACATTTCTTTATGTTTGGGATGGGAGAGAATATAAAAATGTTCAGGGACTGCATGTGTTTTGCGAGGAACACCATAAACTATTATTTCATTTTCAGTGAGCATTTTACATTTCACATTTACAGGGAAGGGGAGCTTTTCCCCTGCTACTGCCTACACGGCAACCTGTGGATCTTAACTCTAAAAGAAGCCATAAGGAGGGATTAAAATTAATTCACACTATGTTACAGGTCAGATTGTCTACAGTCCTTGTATACCAACCCCTAATGTCTGCTGAAGATGGAGATGTAACCAAAGTCCCCTCCTAAGGGCCAAGCATACATTCATGGACTGTTTCCTGCTGCCTCCCAAAACCCAACCTAAGACAAGATTAATTTTTTATTGAAATGTGTGTAACAGAACAAGACTATAGACAAAAAATACTTTTGGGGAAGAAGGGAAAATAGGTCATACAATACGTCATATGTTAAGACCTATATTTGGAATGTAATACACTTAACTTGAAACTAAATAGCAGCTCTCTGTATCTTTGCAAAGGAAGAAATTAAGAGAGAAAGGAGAAGACAGTCTCTGGGTATAACATGGCCCTTTCCTTCAGATTTCAAAAGTCCAGCTAAAATCACTGCCCTGACTGGAATCCAGACAAAGAAATGCAGAGAACAAATCAGCTTGCCACCAGAAACATCTACATTAATATATATGATTACTCTATTTAAAGTTTGTGTCCTTTAAAGCTCATTATGTCATTACAAGTACCTTATATTCTTCTTGTTTTGCCTATCTGTCCAAAGAGAAGCTAGTCCTGCAAAGATTGAAAGTCCTTTTTTTTTTGTTGCAAGAGAACTTGCAACAATAAGAAAGAAATAAGCAATACTTACATAAAACTACAAGTTAATTCCTACTTTTCTGCTTCCTTCTGCATTAGAAATCAGCCTTTAAGACTCAAGAGCAGAAAGCTGTTACAGAGCAGCTAGAAAAAGATCAAGAGGAAGTAGAAGAGTGTCCATGTTCTCCAAATAGTAGCTTATAGGAACTTGATGCCACCTACAAATACCCAAGTGCATTAGAGCAGTGAAAAAATGACTGCAATTGATGCTGTTATTCCTGGTACCATTGCATCACTATTCCACAGACTAAGAAAGAGAGGTTCAAAGGGAAATGCCCAGATCCATGGACCAAGCCAGAAGGGACAGCACAGCACTCAGTCCTGATTTTTAGGTCCCTGTGCCAAGGGAACAACTGGAGTAAGTATTTCCTCTTAAGCAAAACCTCATCTTGCCACCGAGATAAGGGTGATAGACCAATTAACACCTGATTCGTGTCCATGTTACTTTGATAGAGCCTCTTATGATAAACCAGGGCCTGCTGCCTTTAAAGTCCAATATAACAGTACAAACAGAGCATCAGCCAGATGTGAATCTGGGACAAAAAGCAAAGACAGAGAGGCAGGCACTCAGTCCCAAAGCAGAGTTATGCCCCCTAGCATTCTGGGGCTTACTTCCCTCCTTGCTTCCACTGAACTTGAACATTAAAGTTAATATTTTTCTACAGGAATGAAATTTTAATTTATCTGCTCCGAGGTAGTACAACATTAATATAAACCTGTCTTTGTACCTAATATTTCTTCTCCATCTATATTAAAGACTCCAGCTCAGCTTTACATCAGCAGCTTCCAACAAACAACCTCACTCCCCATAAAAAAGTGGTAGCAAGTATTATTTACTCTACTACAACATGTTGTTGCTCCTGAGTTCTCTTTTTACTAGACCTGATGATAGGCACAACAGAGAATGTTTGAACATTGCCATCTGTCTCCTTGGCACTTCATACCAAGTGAGTCGCTGCCACTTTGATGGTAAATTAGAACTTCCCACCAGATATGTTAAGCCAGAGGCTGCTGACAGGTTGTCCTATCTCCCTCGATACCTTCTTCCCTAAAGTCTATTTTTGATATTGAGCAGTCTGAGCATCTTCAGAACAAGTTTCTACATGGCATGTATTAAACTGCAGGAATTGTCAGTAATATGCAGTCTGAAGAAATCCTTCTATGAAAGACTTTTACAGCATCATTAAGTTTACGACACTACTTCCAGTACATCTGAGGCGTTCTCACGAGAGATGGTCAAGAAGAGGTTCATGATAGTGCTTGGGAGGGAGGAGACAGACATGTGGTGGGACAGACCAACTCACAGAGAAGTTGGAAACTGTAAAGTGAGGATCAACCCACGCCTCCTGCTAAAACACCAATACTGCATGTCAGCATGTTCTCTTAAATCCACCTCCCTTCCAAGATAAATCACTAGAGCTATGTTAAGAAAGTTACAGTTCCACTTTCTCGCCACTGATTGCACTCTTGTCTGAGACAATCTAATTCTTTATTTCAACTTCAATTTTCGCAGTTGAAGACATACGACTCTACTTGGCAGCTGAGCTCAGAGATGTGCAGACCTTGCACTCCAGTGCTGCAGGAAGGGTATTACTGAGCAGGTACCTCGAGGGGCCAGAAAACATTGAGGATACATTCTCTCCTTGTTGTTGGGAGGTGAGAGACAGAAGATTATTTTGAGGGTCTACTCAGTTCAATATAAAGAAAAAACAGATCTCCCAAAATCTTTGGAAACAAAACATTTTTCCCAACATTTTTCCAAGCACCAAAGCCAGGCTTTTCAAGTCAAATATGCTACTTAAAAAAAATAAACCCATTTTAACTCCATATAAAGTAAGGTGTAAGATAGGGCTAAAAAGATGGTAAAAGTAGTCACAGCCCCAGCCTGGTAGTTCAAGAAGCGTTTGGAAAAACCTCTCAGGTACAGGGTGGTATTGTTGGGATGTCCTGCACAGGGCCAAGAGCTGGACTCTCATCATCCTTGTGGCTCCCTTCCAGCTCAGCACATTCTATGGTGTCAAGTTACTTCAGGGGGACGTAGATTACGTTTAGGGAGAGTGATCAAGAAGTGATTTAGAAAAAATAACCCATTTAGAACAAGCAGACAAGTAGAAAAGACAGCACACGAGGAGAGGGTTATGCTCTCCAGTGAAGTCCCTCAGAATAGCAGTGCCAGACCTCACAGAGCAAAAGGACAGAATCCAGGGGCTGGACTTGTGTACGAACAAAGTGAGCCACACAAAAACATTTATTGCACAATACTAAACTACGGGAAGAGAAAATAAGACGCAACATCAATTTCTAGCCTGATACTGAGAAAAATCCAAGGGAAGGATCAAACTATTACCAGAGGATTCTGTTTCTGACAAAAAAAAAGCAAATGAAAATTTCATAGTCTTTGATTGAAATACTATTTTCAGTCTTTCAATATATTTTCATGACTATCTTATATTTCTTACAGTAAAAGACTCTGGCACATAAAAGTATAATATATTCTTCCTTTTCTGAATGTGGAAAATGACAGAACATCTCGTAGCATGATTTTATTTAACTGGTTCTGAGTAGAGAACTCAGGGCACTTAATGATTTTCTTAGTGAATTAAAAATTTTAAAAGCTAAAAATTTCTCGTGTAATTTCCGCTTGATACAGAGGATGCTCAGACCAGGTAAAAGCACTCTGTAGATGGAGCTGCCTGATCCCGGGCACGTAAATGACTTTACACAGGCACCTATGAAAAACAAACAAAACCAAGCTCAAACCCACTGTTAAGTTGTCCGTGTGTGGGCTGTCAGGGAGGCAGGGATCTCCAAAAGACACCTCTCCCCAGTGGACACACACTGGAATGGTAAGCACAGGTATGAAGGAATCTTTACATCAAAACAGTAGATCACTATTATTGCAGGTTTATAGGGCAAACAGCCTATGTAGCTGTTGATTTCCCTGGCTATTAGTCACATAGGCTTCTTCCTATTCTGAACTGGTTACCAGCTCCTCTGGAAGGTGCTGATGTAGAAGTGCTGGGCTTAGCTGGACACCAGAGACCACCTATGCCCATGAAATCAGTCCAGTTCAGTGTCTGTTTAAGCCCACCTGGCACATTAGACAACACAATCTTATTCGAAGTATCTGTACAGCAGAGGATTTGTTTTCCCGTGTTTGCTACTCATCAGTCAGATAAGAAACTTAAAGGGGTTGCCTAAGGATTTAATTCAGACACAAATTGCTGCAGCACAGCCCTGCCAGCACAGGAAGGAAGGAGGGCAGCTCTCCCAGAGGACCTAAACCACTGTGTTAACATTATTCCTCATGTCCTTAAGGCATGATCACTTATCTAGACTTCCTCATCCAAATGACACGGCATTCTTTATGCTTTCTCCCAGAAAAACACTCTTCTCAGATTAAATTAATTAATTAATTCATTAATTTACAGGGCTCAAATTTTGAGGTTTATATTCCAAGTTTCTATCACCAAATTTGATAAACAGACTGCCTTTGAAGATTAATTGTTTGACACTAGGGAGGAGTTAAGAAATTAATTGTTATAAACTATTATCTCTATACCCTAAATACCAGGAGGTCCAAGTCATTAACTTACCTAATTAAACACAGAGAAACAGTGCTTGTTAAAGACAAATGCAAAGTAAGTTTAACTTTACGATAGGCCTATTCCATCCTTTATCAGGTCTAAACTCTGGGCACTTCAATTCCTCTTCAACTGTTCTGCTCTTCTTTAGCACATCCTGTTATCCAGCAACACCTCTGCCAGGAGACAAAAGGCTCCAGAAACGTTAAACTTCTCTAGGCCATAGGCTAAAACCATGCAAGAAAATAAAGGCAAAATACCTCCATAATCTTTTATAAGATTTGCTTCCTTCCTTCTGCCTCACAGCATTCATAAACCAAAACTATTAAGTGCTCCTCAAACAAATTTTGTAAGACGCAAAGTTTTTACAGTAAGTTGGGTCAATTCTGCATCTGAATCTGAAGTAATTTTATTATTAGGAACCTTGGGTTTGTCTTACAGTAAGTTAGGTTTCAGTTAGGCTCTAATATTCACAAGAAAACAAAAAACCATGGAGCTGCTAAGGGAGACAAGAAACAACATCTTTAAAAGGGAGAGAGAAAAATAAAGAGGAGAAACTTCTCCACAATCCTTTTAAGCAACATCAAGATAAAGTGAAAACAATGTTTATTACAATTCTTCATTAAAAATGGGATTTTTTTCCTCTTTCAATAAATGCCGAATATTTCTATTTATAACTGAAGTTAAATAACAATTGTGTTTGAATTAGCATGATTTCCATAGTTTGGAATGACTTCAGATTGAATGAATATGATGATTTCCATTTTCACTGCTTTTAGCATTTTGAAATGCAATCACATTTTCCAGTTTTTACTGTATTCTTATTCTCCACATCTGACAAAAGTGCTTCATTGTTCTTAAGTGCTATGTGTTTGTACACATAAATGAAAAAAACCAAGCTTTTACTCATGGAAAGATAGATGAAAAGAGCTATGAAACCCCCTTTTCAGCTAAAAATCAGGGATTTGCAACAGCATAGAGCACTAGGTATCTCAGATGTTTGAAAGCAACTGTGACTGCTGGTTCACTGCCTTAAAGTGGCTTTAACTAGCATCTGAAACCTCAATATGATTTGATGTTCTAGGAGCAAAATTGCGTATTTTTAATTTCTCAGTATTTACTGATGAATCCAAAAAGACCCCACTTGTCAAGCATATCCAGTACAAGCCATTCAAATCTATCAAATCCCCCATTCAGCGGTGAAAGCTATGCTACAGTTATATTTAAGACACTTCCACCTTACAAATGACAAAATTCAATGCCATGAATATTCATGGCCATGAATATGGATTAATATATCTCATCCTTTCTCTCCACTTACAAATGTCCTGTGTCCAATACTGACTTTGTCTCAATCAGGAATTCTGAGGGGGCAGCAATTCACTAATACAGTGAGTGCATGGATATACAGAAGAGACAGTAGTATTTTACTGCAAAGCAACTTTTCCCAGGCTGTATTCCTTATTACGGTGCCTTCACACATTGGCGTTTCTCAACCACCGCTTCTACGTGCAGCCACTGGTATTTGTATGTTTCTTGAAAAAGGAATTTTTTTTCATGAACTCATGGTAACAAAATCACAAAGCTCTCTCATTCTCATTCCTCATTTCTTAAAACGCAAACAAACCCCCCTGTTTCCCTGCTGCCAGCCACATGCACCACGCTCAGCAGAAAGGATTCACAGCATTCAGGGGTTTGCATCCAGCTAAGCAGAGCCTGTTCCATAAACCAGCGAGGATGTGGGGCAGGATTTGCCATCGCGGAGTGAGCCACCCCAACATCACTAATGTCCAGAGACCGTTTACAATTATCTCGGTACTGCTCAGTATTTTCTGAACATAAACTAATCTCAGAACGAAACAGACGCTCCTCAGATTCCAAGTTTTGATTCAGACACAGCACCATGAAGTGCGTGCACAAGATAGCTGGGTCATTTAACAGGCTCTGCAGAGCAGTCTCCGGGGCAGGTTCTCTTAAACTGCATCACACCAAAACCATGACACCTATTACTGCATTTTTCCCCTTGCAACCAGGACGAAGACTGAGACAGAATGAGGGCAAAATTTCCACGAGGAAGCCAAACCTGTCCAGACTGGGAAGCAAAATCACACAGGGGGAAAAAAGCATTCTTCAAAACACCCCTAACAAACAAAAGAATCCACTTGACTTTTTCTGCCTAACAATAATGTTAACTCATTTAATAAGGCTCTGACATTTGCTTTCAGAACCACCTGGGACCTGAAAATAAAGCTTAGTGTGCAGCCTGCAGCAGTCACACCTATTATTGCAAAATCCAGAGCCCATTTCTGTATGACATAGAGGAGCTTTTATATTCAGAGTTTCTCCGTGACCTGCTTTCTCCAGCATCCTGTTCTACACCTGTGACATCCTGGAAAAATCTCTCCTCAGCTGCAGAATGTGATCACAGATGTGTCTTCAGACAAGATACATTATATCCCACAGACAACAGGACCAGGTGAATGCCTCTGAGCTATGTAACAGCATCAAGAAACAGGACAAAGGAAGAATTAGGGGCCTGTGACCCTCACTGATTAGAAACAGAAATAGCTGGGGTGCAAACACTCAGAATAAGTTGCTTTCTTGGACTGAAACCAGCTCCCTTAATAGGATCATTTTGACCACGAGGTGACACAAGGGATAGGATTTTATGTCAATAAACATAAATGTTGTGCATTATGTCAGGCTTCTTCCTGACCATAACCACTGGAATTTGGACAGAAAGTTCTAGTTCTGCTTACTTAAGCAGAAATTAAAATGTAGGCTTGTAGTTTCAATGTAAGAATTAGATTATCATAGAATCATAGAATGGTTTGGGTTGGAAGGCATCTTAAAGATCATGCAGTTCCAATCCCCTGCCACAGGCAGGGACAGCATTTACTAGAGCAGGCTGCTCAGAGCTCCATCCAGCTCCATCCAGCATGGATTCACCTTAAGACTGAACTTATCTCAATATGACATGAATAAAGAACCAGAGTTCAGAACCATTAGCTTGTCAAAACTCGTGAACGTCCATTATAAAAATCACATTTATCTCTTACTCATCTACTTTGCATATTGTTTCCCAAATATTTCTCAGCTGTGCTTTCAGTTTAGAATAAATCCTGCTTATTATTTTTCTAGCCTAACAAACACTGTGCCTCTACTAGTCTCTTTCCCCCTTGTCACTAAGTTTGTTTTCATCATACAATTATAGGAACAAAGGTTGATTGCTGGATTTTTATTCTCCAGATGTATTAGAACATTAACTGCCTGGTGAACTAAAAGCCAGTGTAATGTTTGGAGTTTATGAATCACTTTAAGGTTATGATTAGAAGGGCATGTGAAAAAGTCACTGATCACCATCAAATAGTGTCATTAGCATTCTCAACTGGCTGCCACAAATTAAAAATGCAGGAACTTTAAAAGTCCTCATATAAAGAGTGAAAGACAACAACAGGGTAAGTCTCCTCTGAATTTCCATCAGCAATTTCCATCTGACCTGCTGCCAACCAAATCTGCCCTGAAAGCTGGAGCACTGGAGCCTGCTCCCAGTGCCGCAGCATCTGAACTCATCACCTCTGCTCGAAGAATCTGCAGCTGAAAGCAGCACGAAACTGCTACAACGCTACTGCTTTGGGACCTGACCTAGGATTTCAACACTTAAACACTTCAACCTTTAAAGCTCCGCGCGGACACACCAGCTCCAGGTACCTTTCATCACTTCAGCACACGCCCCCATGAAGCTGGAACTATTCCTCACAGCAAAGTCTGTACTCACAGGATGTAGTATGTTTGGAGTAAGCAGAGATTAAATATGCTTTGACAATTTCTGGTGCTTTTAAATAGCTATAAAAATACATGAAGCCATATGACAAATGAATATTCCGTGGTTACCAAATCCAACACACAGCTACCGACATTTTAGGACAAGTGTTGCCCTCAGTTAAACCTGTTCCCTTCCTATTGCTGACTACTCACACATCAGAGCCATCTGTCATGCTTAAGTGTTTGGTGAGAAGTCTTGCATGTGAACTTTTTTCTTCTCTCCCATCACTTCCTTTAGGTGTTTGCTGGCTCTTTCAACCCAACACCAAAACCTTTACAAAACCGTGAGAAGTCAAGGGCAGCAAATGCTGTCTGTTCAGTTCAGTGACTGGTTTTTGGGGTTTTCCCTGAAGGCAAACCAAAGTTTCTTTAAATTATGTGCTGTACCCTGAAACTATTCATACATACACCCATGGTTGTCCTGATTGAATTTTAGTGTTCAGACAATTTTTTCATACAATATGCACTATTTATTTAATGAGTAGCATAGTATTCCATAAAAAGTGTCTTCTGTGTAACACCTAAATGTGGTAGAAAGGTTAATATGGCACTTTATAACACACAGGCTGATGACAGGAAGTAAAAATGCTATTCTGGAAAGCAGAAATGTCAACACATCTCTATAGACATAAAATGACAGAAAATTAAATGTTACCAACTGCCGAGTCTGAAGAAAGGCTTCTTGAACTTAAGGGATGAAATAAAAATCTTAAAAAAGGGCACAAATCATATTTTAAAAGCATAATAATCTACTTAATGTAACTTCATAGAACCCTTTTTACACATGTAAGCTTCTAAAAACGCCGTTCATTTCCCTTATACTGCAATAATTTCGAAGGGTCTGAAAACAGAGGGTCCACAAACGCAGATCATTAACTTTTTGAGGCAATCAGCATCTGAGCTTCCATATCTTTTGGCAAATTATAAAACTTTCAGAAGAACCTTATTTTTTCAGAAGGGAATCCTGACTTTCTATTTAATTTCGGAAATAGGGATGCACATGTGTACATAAGCAGACACACACACATTCATGCCCGCACTGTCACACTACGTCTGAATACGGACGTATTTACGGAGAATAAACATCAACGTCACAGTGTGAGAGTGTCCATCTGTAGACACACAGGTCTGCAAAGACATGACAGCAGATATTTGAAAACTAAAACCCATTAAATTTGCCTGATGCAATCCTCAAAGCTTCAGGAGGATGACAAGGTTTTTTGGAATGTGGAAAGGAAGGTGGGAAGAGCCTTGCAGTTTCCTTTATGTACTCGGATGCAGGAATGAAAAATACTTAAAAAAAAAAAATTCAACATCAGTCTTCTAAAACCTAAAGATGACCTACAAGAAAGCTGGAGGAGGATGTTTTACAAGGGCAAGTCGTGACAGGACATGGGGGAATGGCTTCAAACTGAAAGAGAGTAGGTTTAGATTAGATAAGAGGAAGAAATTCTTCCCTATGAGAGTGGTGAGGCCCTGACACAGGTGCCAAGAGAAGCTGTGGCTGCCCCGTACCTGGAAGTGTCCAAGGCCAGGTTGCACAGGGTTTGGAGCAACCTGGGATAGTGGAAGGTGTCCCTGCCCATGGCAGGCAGTGGAACAAGATTATCTTTGAGGTCCCTTCCAACCCAAACCATTCCACAATTCTATGAACCTCTAAATTAGCCCAAGCAAGAGCATGGGTTAAACACAAAATTGAGAGACTTGTTAACATCCTGGATTCCCCCAGTCCAGGCTTCAAATCTAATCCATTAGGAAGGTTTTGCAAAGCCATGAAGTCCCAAGGAGAACACAGCGTGTGTACTTTTATCAGCCTCGGGAACCTGCAGCTGCAATAACACAGCTATCCTCACCACCCTACTGATTCCTGAATGCTCAGCATTAAATCCTGAGCTCCTCAGGTTTTTCACTTGATGGTTTTAATCTAACATGTCTAAGGGCTAACATCTGTAGACAACAGCATAGCCGAAGGTATAAGCTGCAAGGAAATGTAAAACACCAGCTGATACTCCCAAATAGTCAGACAGGATCCCACTGGGAGCAGAAGCGCAGCAATCAGCGCTCAGTGAAAGCTGCAGAACACATTTATTAAAGCTCAGCACTGAAACTTTATGTTGCCAAATTTGCCCTGAGAAAAAGTCAGGAGTGGAGCTCATATGGGTACCTGAGAGGCAGGAATGCAGTAACCAGCAGACTGGATTTACAGAGGCAATTTTGACACTGCAAAGTCTTGAAGCCCTGGGCTACCCTCTGATGCCAACTTTGAACCACACTTGGCCAAGAAAAGTTATCCCCTGGTTAATTTTGTCAATAAGACTGACAGTTTTTCTTCAAATTGCATGTATGTCCGCAGTCAGCAGCACTGAGCAAGACAGCCTTGTGATTTTTTATTTCTTTTTTTTTGTTGTTGTTGTTTTTGAGAAAATGTGAGTGATTTGGGCATAAACAGGACAAGAAGAGCACAGCCTCGATTCTGTCAATGCAGGTTCCTATAGAAAGTACAAAATATGTTCTTCTGCAGTATAATTATGATGCTATAATGACTGCACTCCCATCAGACATCCAGGAAATGTAGAGGGCAATTTGGCCTTCTTCCTTTATGACTAAGTTAATCAACCCAAAATCTCAGCCAAAGGGAAATTTATACTCACTTACTCATTTCAAAGCTCCAATAAAGAGCATGGATATGTTTATCATACCACAACAGAAATGGAAGCAGAACAGAGGGGAGAGGCATGGAAGTGGAAAGGAAGGGAAAAAGAGAGACAAACAACAAAAGTGATGTCTCTGCCTGATGTTACAAGTCATTATAATCGAAAATGATAGCAAAAATTTGAAAGACAAATCCATCCTAAGATATTTAATCAAATGTTTCATTATGTTGGACATTAGAGAAAATTTCATTTCTGCAAGACAAATACAGTACATGAAAGTATTTTCAGAGGCAGACAGAAACAATTTGAAAGGACATGGGTGTGTACAAACACAGATGTCTGTGCAGGATCCAGCCTAGAAATGGTATTTTAACCTCCCCTATTTCCCATCAAAAACCACGATGTTGAACAACTCCAGAGAGTAATAATTTTCTTTCTCCTTCTAGAAAAGCACTATGAGATAGCCCACTAAAGCACTAATAGACTTTTGAAGAATGGGATTAAATGATTTTTTGCTTCTGTATGTTTCTTCCATCAAAAGTGTCTGGCTCAGACCCTGTTGAGAGGGATGCTGGCAGGATTCCAGTCTAATTGTTATTTTCATGGACAACAGTCCCATCTACTTAATAGTTTCAAATTAGATTTTTCATGACAACAGGTTATCCTTTCTGTAAAAGCACTTTCTAAGTGTTCAGCTCACACAGCCCATGAGAAGATTGTAAAGGATTACAAAGGAAGAGCAGCAGCCATTCAATACTGGTGGTCAAGGCCCTTCCCATAACATGAAGCCAGGAGGGATTATATGTACACAGCTGTCTTTCTAGGGAGAACATAACGAAAACTTACTTCAAGATAGTCCAATCAGAGGTACTGCCCACAGATGAAAACATGTTTTGCTAAGATTAATGGTTTCTTATTTTCCTATTTACATTCAGACTATTATTAGCTTTAACAAATATTTGCCTTTCAAGACAGTGAATTTAGGGAAAAGAAACCAGAAGCATATTACTAATAATACAGAAAGTTTCAGGAAAAATACTTCCAAAAGAAGCAGATGTAGGATAAATTAGTTATTTCTGGAAGACAAACAAACATTCAAAACAAACCAGCCAAGCAAAAAAAAAAACCCCAAAACAAACCCACATCATAAATGTGAAGCGTATACAGAGCACAGTCCTCAGGTCACAGATACGCTTCCCAGAAGGCTCCCTGGATAAATGGATTTCGTTTACTAAACATGTCCATTGTGAATGCACACATGTTTCTGTCATTGCTCAGGATTAACAACTTGCTACTATTACACTGGCATCATACTAAGTCTCCGTGAGTTATATGGATGGGCTCCTCCTAAAATCTCTGAGCTGTTCACAGGGACATGCGTGGGCTTACAGAACAAACTTGTAGATTCTACAGTAGCCACCACTATTTTCCATAAACGAGGCCTACTCCTTCACAGTCTTTTAGTCCACAGAGAAGTTTAGTTAGGCCACAGGGAGTGACCCAAGTAATCGTGTCCTGGGCTGCATCAAGAGTGACCAGCAGGTTGAGGGAGGTGATTCTGCCCCTCTGCTCCGCTCTGGTGAGAGCTGACCTGCAGTGCTGCATCCAGCTCTGGGATCCCAGCACAGGAAGTACATGGACCTGTTGGAGCCAGTCCAGAGGAGGCCACAAAGGTGATCAGAGGGATGGAACACCTCTGCTATAAGGAAAGGCTGAGAAGGTCAGGATTATTCAGCCTGGAGAAGAGAAGGTTCCAGGGTGACCATACTGCAGCCTCTCAGTGCCTAAGGGAGCTAAAAGAGAGCTGGAGAGGGATTTTTTTACATGGGCATGTAGTGGCAGGACAAGGGGGAATGGCTTGGCACTGACAGAGAGTTGGTTTAGATCAGGTGTTAGGAAGAAATTCTTCCCTGTGAGGGTGGTGAGGCCCTGGCACAGGTTGCCCAGAGAAGCTGTGGCTGCCCCATCCCTGGAAGTGTTCAAGGCCAGGTTGGACGGGGCTTGAAACAAGCTGGGATAGTGGAAAATGTCCCTGCCCATGGCAGGGGAATTGGAACAAGATGAGTTTTAAGTCCCCTTCCAACCCAAACCACTCACGATTCTATGACATACTTTTGGAAGACATCACAGCTTCAGTGTCTAAATCTGTGGAACAACAGAACCTTTGTGACCTCCAGCACATTAAACCACTATGGTATTTAGATGTCAAAGTGACTCATTCGCTTATATGATGTGGAGAAATGAATCCACAAATTCATCCTTAGTGCAGACTCCAATAACCTCAAAGCAGTCAGCATAATCCAAATAACTACCCTACCTTTTCCAGTATTTTGATACTGCTTTATAGTCTTCAGCACCTGCAAAATCTTCATCATTTACTGGGCACATTCCTGTTAAATTCTGATTCATTCAGCAAGGATTACACCGGCTACGTGCAGCTCTAGTGCCAGGCAAATCCCTGTTTATCACATTAACACCAGGCTGGGAAATTCCATCACTGCCGTTAACAGTTCTGAGGACAGGGCTGTGGTTATTCTCATCCTCCAACAAGGCTGCACCAGCTGGGGAAGGCACAGGCTGAACGTATTAAAGCCCAAATCAACACCTGTTTTCCAAGACCCTTGTAAGCTTCCCAGTTCCTTCAGAGGCCAGAGATCTTCTACATCTACTCACCAAAGCAGTGGAGAAGCAACTGCAACAAGCTTATTACTATTCTGACTAACAGAAAATAAAAGCTATACTTTCCGTCCTGCCAAAGATCTCTTGTAATAAAACAACCAACTCTGCCCAACAAATTAATCTTTCATTGGTTTGGGTTTCTTTTTTAGCTCTGTGCCACACCAGCTGGTTTGCTGAGTAATGAGCTGTTGAATCAGATAACATGTTTTTAATAAGTCAGTCTAGTAGAGCAGTTTTGAATGGCTTCACAATGTCTAAATTGTCTGTAGAGTAATATTAATACTAAGTGGCAAAAACATGGATTTACGATTCTGTTGAGTCCACAAGTGACAAATACACATTTTCTCAGCATAGCTATCAGCTTCTAATTGTGTTTTAATTAGTCCTAAATAAAATCGCACATTTGGATAGCATTAGGGATTATTTTAGGCAAATTATAGGTTAACAAGAATAAAGCCTCCACCTGAAATCAGAGCTAAACTGAGTGCACAAACAGATATGTAAAGCCTGGCTAGTGGTGAAAAAGAAGAATTTTTGCTACGGGAGAGAAAGTCTCCTAAACTTTCTACTCAGACTTTTACTGATCCCAAGACAAAAATCCATGAAGTGTTAACCGTGCAGCACCAGGTAAGCTCAGGAACCCCACATGCTGCAGGATTCCTCCCCAAGATAGCAAGACCTATTCCTACCCATAAGACAGCAAGACCTAAGGAGGAGAGGCTCTCAGGCAAATGGAGGGGTTTATTGCTGCTGGGGCAGCAGGTGCCTGCAGTATAAAGCTACAGTGGTATTCAGGGGCCCTGGGAGACTGAATTGTGACTCAGGACTTGGAAAAGAAAGATACCTGGGGAGCTCTGTGGGACTGGTGTGGCCTCATCATGTCACCAAAGTGAAGGGTCTTTGCCACTCCGACTGGGAGCCCCA
The DNA here is from genome assembly GCA_013397775.1 of Eulacestoma nigropectus. Taxonomy (NCBI): domain Eukaryota; kingdom Metazoa; phylum Chordata; class Aves; order Passeriformes; genus Eulacestoma; species Eulacestoma nigropectus. The sequence continues at coordinate 353,451 of VZTE01005438.1, read as the reverse complement.
GTGCAGACTTACTGGCACGGAAATGCAGCACACTTGGGTCAAAAGCTCTTCCTGAAAGCAACCGGAGATGCTGCAGCTGACACAGGTGCTTTCCAAACACCGCAGCATATCAAAATAAAATAGTCAAGAAAAGCATCTTTACATTTTCTGTGTCGTTTTCCTTAAAGTTTTCATACTTTTTCAGGCAGGGGGCCAGTTACAATTTTTTTTCAGCCTTAACATTTAGCATAGATTTGCATAAGGAAGCACTTCCAGGGAACACAGGGCTACTTTTAAAGTTGGAAGTGCTTTGTACTACGTGATGTATTAGAAAAAAAATAAGTAACTATAAAGACATTAAAAGAATCAATGAAAATGCAATAAAGAGAAATGCTTCATTTTCAGAAGCCAAGAAAATCTGCATGACTTGGAAATCAATGAAGTATTTATTCACGAAAGTGAGATTTCTTTTATAGCACAGTACTGAAAAAATAAATGTAAAGCTTAACTGTCAAAACACACCAAAACATACCAAAATACAGCCAACTAAATATTTAGATTAATCAATTATGTCTACAAAATATTTTATAGCTCAATACACTTTAACAAAAACCAGCTTGCTTTCAACAACTGGGCAGGTTAATGGTTTGCTAACCTGTACAAGCAGTGTCACTTGAATAATTTAATAGAAAAGGCAAATGTCACCAAGCCATGCTAAGTATCATACAGTTTGCATTTAGAGTACTTACTGGCCCACTGCATCTAACCGCACCAGGAATGATCTCCACAAATCCAAATCTTCTTTGCATCTCTCTTTGTTCTCTTACCTTTGCCAAACTGTGCAATTCCTAAAGCATCTTTGCTTAGAAGCTGAGCAAGCAATGCTCACGTCAGCTGACTCCAAGATCTCTGCAAGCTGTGTCACTCCCCAGAGGTTCAGTATGATACATCCTTATTTCCTAAACCTTTACTCTCCTCCATTCAAGTATAGAAGGGCTGTTGCTGCTTTCTGTTGGCTACAGTGAGCAGAGTACTGGGTATGCTCTAACATAAGGTCTAGATAGAGGCAATGGGAAAATCCTTATCACTTGCCAAAGGGAAAACCCCGGGACCTGGTGGTCACCAAGCTTGTCCTCATGGCCAAGGTGGCTGCCAGTACCCTGGGCTGCATGACAGCCAGCAGGCCAAGGGAGGATTGTACGAAGTCCCTGCCAACCTCAGCCATCCTGTGATTCACTTCCAGGACTGATCAGCTTCCAGAAGAAACCTAAGGTTTAGGTTTTTAAAAAAAACCAAAAACCAGTGCCGTAGCTGGAAAATCCAGAATGAATCCATCTATTTTTAACCAACAGTTAGGTAATCACAATCAAAATGTCGTCCATCAGCTTCTCTGAGGGGAAAATTCAGTTGTGATTTACAGTCTATGATGTGTGGATGCTAAGTGAGTGCAACAGACTGTGACAGACTATGAAAACAGAGAAGACAAAAAATGTATACAGAAAAGGTGAGTGAAAAAACGACACAGTATTGAATTCTTTGGTTAGAAGGCAAATCCTCGTCTCCCTAGGTTTGATGGAAGAATTAAAACTGAATGAGTTTGTTGGGCTTGCAACTAAGTTCCCCAAGAAAATTTATTTCACAATATATAAAAAATATCCTAAGGTATACAATCCATTTGGAGCAAATTCCATGTGTACCAACACAATTTCAAAGGACTACAAAAGACAAAGTACTATGACCTACTGCACTGCTGAAATACTCTTTCTTCTATTGTGTCCAAAGCTTTCAGTATTAAGTTTGCTGATAAGGTTTAGACCATAATACGGCTCTGCCAATAGCTTAAAATAACTCTAACTTAAATATTTAATGTACATTAAGAGAACCAAATATAATAATCAAAATAGAAATCACAAATTTTCTTTAAAGTACATTTCTTATCAAGTAACGAAGTTAACAAGCTCATTCCAGGCATTTATTTATTTCTCTCAGGCTGCTAAATCATAAGACGAGCTCCCAAGGGAGCTTGGAATTCAAGAAAGAGGAGATGAAGGAATAAACACATGGCTGAGAGAACAATAATGGAAAGAGAGAAACAACTTATATTTCCTGTGCCTAATGAAAACTCAAATAGAGAATAGATATAACTTCACAGCAACACAGACCTATTGATCAACCCAAAATATCATTGAGCTGGGCAAAAGGAATGTCTCAGAAATGTGTTAGAACAGCACAGAAGCTCATAACACTTCCAAGCAAAAGACAAATAAATCCTGTCTTAAGAAAAGATGGTCTTGGGCAAATAATGGCTTAGTAAATCATAATCTTTGGATATGGCTCACACCGATGGCTCTTGGCTCCTCAGGTATCTGAAATTCAAATACCACTACGAAGTATTTGTCCTGTGTGATTCTCTCCCCTTCTCAGACAAGATTTAGTACACGACTTTGAAGAAGCTCAGAATTTAAATACTGTTATGAGTAAATTTGACATGTATCAAACTTTATAAACTGATCCTCCATAACTAAAAGATCACTAAGAGTTTAAATCACCATCTTTAGCCATTACAGCTCACCTAAACCCCATTCCTGTTTTGTTCTGAGCTGTAAAAACATTCAGGTGTATCCAAGATGCATTTGGATTTCAAGACTTGTCACAGAAATGGAACCAAAATCCACAGCACTAAAAATTCTATGAGCAGTGGAGGGGGGAAATATGAAATACACTGCTGACAACAGTTTACATCAATAAATGAACTCACAAAGTAATGTTGTTAAGTATGTTAGAATAAGAATTCTCATAGACCTTTTCAAGCCCAGCTCCTAAATCATCCTTGTGAATTGCCATGGATACCAGCTCCAGAAATGCAATGTAGATGAAGAGAAGGAATTCTCAAAGAGTGAAACGATCTTTAGCCTGTTATCAAATTCTGCCTAATCTTTAGAAATGCAGATGTGCCGACAAGGCGATACCACAGCCATTTTTGTTCTGGCTTATCACTTACTTTTAAAGCACAGTCTAGCAGTTCCACATCATAAATAATTCAAGAAAAGCCAAGTTTCAAACCCCTTGTGTTCTGAGTTCAAAATAGGCGAGTTAAAAAGAAAAGCTTGCTTTTTAATATTGCCAAGTCCTTACAAACAAGCGCACTACCCCCATATTCTCACAGTTCTCCTAGCAGAAACCAACATGCAGCACCCTTAGGTGTGCTGTGTGTATGCAGACAGTATTACAGAAGAACTAAAATCTGCATAGTTTTAATTGCACTTTCAGCTATCAAGACTTTACAATTCATTTTATTTCTAATTTAAGAATTTTCCACTGGTATTTTAGTGCTATGGACTGATATAAATCTATCAATACAAACAACTATGTTAACATTCTGTTGAAATTTGTTCCATGGTGGAAATTGCAACAGAGAACACCCAGGCTTATGAAACACTGCAACCCCTAAAAGCAGGTGTTGCAATAATACTTGTGATTTTGGTTCTGAAGGATGTAGATGAGCAAGAAACACTTTGGTAGTAACTGTTTCTGGGCAAAAGTGCAGTCATCCAAACTAAAAATCATGTCTGGCATTGTCCAGCAGAACATAAAGCTGAATGCTGTTCTCCAGAACGTAACAGGCAAAAGAAAAATACTCCTTTGTTTCCATAGATCCTTGTAGTTGAGTAACAATAATCAAAACACACAAGAATTAATCTTTTAAGTAACGCTTTTTTTGCAGAAATCACATACTTTATTAATATCCAGTGTCTATATACACATATATATTAATATAAATATATTAATTATCATAATTATATATTATTATAACATATAATTACTATGATAATTATATATATAGATATAAATATATATTGATATAAATCAAAATTATTCTGTTTAATCTTTGCAGGACACCCAAGAGCAAGTCACACATCCTGTTTGACTGTCGGTTTTGGTGCTTGTGAGAAATGACCTCAGTAAAGACAGAGATTCACTCCTTGGGATGCAATCACAAAGCACAACCATGGACAGCTGAGTCCAAAGCAAGGGCTACCAGACCAGCTCATCCTTGTAGACAGGAAACTCTCAACAAGGAAAGACTTACTCTTGCCTTATTGGTGAAAGTTGCCTATCACATCATGAAGTGTTTAGCATTTCAAACGGGAAGGAAGTAAGTACTTAGTGTGCCAAATCTGGGTAAGCCTTAATTTTAACATATAATCAATAAATTTGGTAATCTCTGTTGCACTTGGCTGAACCAGATGGAAGAAAAGTTGGGTCTGAATCATTTATGCAATCACCCCGATGCTGGGTTTTTTCTGCCCTCAAACTTCACTTCAAGCTACAAAGAGAACTGAAAAACTAAAAAAGAAGAAATAGTTCAATTACACTATTTGCAGTTAAGCAGGCAATAACAAAAGTCAGCTTATTTTGCAGGACTTGGATGATATATTTATCACTACACATAGTTTGTATTTCTACTCACAGTGCGCTACTCAAAACATGCAATTATGTACAAGAGCTATAATTTGCAGATGTCCCTACTTCACTGAGCACAAAGGAATTAACTGCCCTTTTTCTAAAGAGGATAGAAACTTTGGATATAGGTCTTTGAACAACACTCAGAATGTTAATAACGTTACCAATAAAATACAATATTACACAAAATGATACCAGTGGTAAATTTTTCATTTCACACTAATAATTCATCAGACGACTGCCAGTCCAATTGAGTAATTTTATATATTCAGCCACAGAAAGTGTCTTTCCAAAATAAAGTAAAACTACCAAAAACATTGAGAATACAGAACTCCGTTTTGCATGGGTATTGGTTATACTCTAACTCCTTCTACAGTGTACTGTGAACACACCCTTCAGGAACTGAATTTATGGAGTGTCTGATTACACAAAATCTGCAAGGGAAGATTCTGACATCTGAGGCTTTACTTGAAGGGTACCAGAATTCAGGATTTGCACAGTTTTTAAAGGATAAAAATGAAAAAGGCCCTCCTGTGGCACCTCAAACCAGCTCGTTACACTTTATTCACACAGGCTCAGTGTTGAGCGTGCTGAAGTTACCTCAAAGGGCGGTATCCGCGTGGATCATCAAGACGTTCACTTCAGGACGTGATGTACACTGACTCTTGGAGGAGCCATCCCTCCGCCAAGCCTCCTTCCCTTTTGGTTACTTCAGGCACTTAGCAATTGGCTCTCCCTCGGGTTTGCAAGGTCAAGTGCACGGTTAGCAGCCTCTCTTTGGCTGCACTGGATCACTTGGAATCGTTCCCTGAGAAACAACAGAGTCAAGGGCTTACAGCAGTTCTGCACTGCCCCAGAGTTTTTCTTAACACTTCTTGAGTCCTTTACGGAATTCATCTGCTTCCTGCCATGGTAGGCTCTGCAGTCTTTGTGTAATCCCCCCTTTGCAGCCCTTTTACACGGTTCTCCTTAATTTCACTTACATCTGCACCTCCACTCTGGCAAATCGCATGACAGCCCTGAACTGGGCTTTTCTGATTTCACTTCTATTTCTGAATCACAAAGAACAAAGCAATTTTACCTTTCTCAGAAGCGAGGTTCATAATTCTTCATCTTAATTAGTCCATCATGCACCAAGTGTTCAAGTATTTAAGAAAATAACTGTTTAGCGTGGGGGAGTTTTATTAACTTATAGCTAGCTAGTAAAAACTATACACAGGCTTGGAGACATTTAATACCTATATCTACATGTACAAGGAAGGCCAACATGACAGAGACACATAGTGACAGGTAGCAGTGCCTACATCTGGGCTTTTGCTACGGCCCAGGTTACAAATATGTTGATTATTTGGCTCTCAAGGGCTAATGTGGCAGTAACTAGGGTTTCTTCTACAATGTGTCATTCAGCTTTAGTTTCTATTACTGTTCTGAGAAACTAAAGCTGACTCTGCACAAAGAATGAGATCAAATGGGAAGCACAACCAACCACCTTCAAGTATTAAAAAACCACTTCCCAGCTTCCATTGATAATGCTTCCCAGGTGCCTCAGGTTCGCTCTCCAGGCACAATTATTCAACTGTTATTTAGTCCTGGTAGCACTGCAAAACTTATTTTCTCTATTATCCCAAAACTATTTGAGAAGTAACAAATTCAACTCCCCTCTGTCCTCCTCACCAAGAAGACTCGTGCCAGGAGGTATTTTAGTACGCAGTCACGTCTCAAGTGTCACAAACCCCAGCTGTCTCTGCTCACATGATGCAGCAGGACATGAGAGGCTTTGGATCATCTTTGCTCTTTCTCCTGGAGGGGACCTGACTCTAAAGCTCCAGGTGTCTGTGCTTCATAAGGAATCAGCCAAGCACTCCTCTGGCTCGTTGAGATCCTGCTCTGAGGAACCCCACTGCCTGTCTGTGACATTGGAGATGCCAGACCTCCCTCAGGTGACAAACAGAGGAGAATGCAGCACAAACCCGGTGTCTGCGGTGTCTGTTCTGCTGCTGATCACCTTTTCCCTGGGATTTAATCTTGGTGCCTCCATTCTCCTCTGTAAGAGGCAAACCACTGCCACAGCTCCCAGCTGCACTCTAAAATTGGTGCTTTGTGGAGCACAGCACTGCAGCACCAGGCTATAGAAAAACCTACCCAATTCCAGTTCTTTTAGACAAAGTGACTTCTTATTCCAAAATATAAGTTAATACTTTCTATGACCAGAAGCACCAGGATCTTCTGGCTAGGTTCTCAGCCTGCTAGCACAATTCCTCTCAGGAGGAATCATTATTCATCCCAGCAGAGGACATACTGACCTTAACAGCTCTGACAATCATTTTACCACTTCATACTGTGTAAGGAAATGCTTCCAAATACAGATTTGTGGTGGCAGGAAGGTTGTTAAATGCACATTTTCCCGTTTGCCATTTTGCTGGAGTGAGCTGAGACTGCAGATGTAGCACTGCAAAGAGGGGAAAAAACCCCCACCCTTATGCAACATTTATTAGTTTGGTATGTTATACTTTCATCCTCACTTCTTTAAAGCTTTAGCTCTTTTTCTGGGAGCAGGTTATAAACACTGTCACTGACGCTGAGCTATTGAAAAACACTGGAGATTAACCTTGCTTTATTCCAGTGACTTGCAAGTTTCCAAATAGCTTGCTTCCCAGTAGCTGTGGACAGCAGCACAAACACAAGTAATAACAAGGATTTTTGAAAGGAGAAAAGTCTTTAGCAAGAAATGAGAGCTGAACACACTGGGGAGAAAATAAATATTATAGTACAGAACACCAGTTAGAAATTTCCATTTCAATACAGCAGAACACTTTCTTTTGGATAAACTGTTTCCCAAAGAATGGGTCTGGAGCAAGAAGCATCCTGTCATTCCTGATCTATAGGCTCTGTATGTGTGAGTCCAGCTGAATACCAGGTAAGCCAACGGAAAACCAACAAATAGCTAATAGGATAAAAGGTGGTTGCAAACTGTTATTTAGTTTCTGTTGTAAACTACTATTTAATTACCTCAACACTCTCCCCAAAATGCATTTTTTCCTGCTAATGTTTTGGACAGAGGAAATCTTACGGAAAGCCACAGCAGAAAAGGTTCTGAGAGCTGTGCAAAACTGTTTTTGCAAACAAAGTGAAAGGAAAGAAAATTACTTTGTCCACTTCAAAACAGAAATGTATTAGATTTCTTTCAGCGGGTAACTTTAATCATTTTGCAGTTTGGGGTGGCAACTGAACCTTTACAAGGACTTTATCCCGGTGTTAGGATGAGCTTTTTGCAATCCCATGAAATTTAAAAACAATGAAAGCCACAGAAAAAACAAACCAAAAGACACCAAAAAAAGCACATTTCATGTGCATCTCTCACATGCTCATTGGTATCAGCAGCTAATTCTCTGAAGATGCCTTGTACAGGGCATACGTAAAGGCGGCACGATGGAGGGGAAAAACTCTTATTTGTAAAAGAACAATAAAGAGAACACAAAAACAGCAGGGAAGGATTCAATCAGCATCTTGGCCCGTAATTCCAAAAAAGCAACACACTGCTGAAGAACTGATTGAAGCATGACTGCAATGCTGCCTCATTGCTGTGTCTGAGCAAGGGCTGGGAAGGAGTGGTCCTGCACGAGCACCCTCCAGCAGAACACTCACACGCTCGAAGCCTGAGCCCATCACGCAGAGGTCTGAGGTCACTGCAGGTGTCACTGGCCTGGAAGGTGCTGTCAATACTCAGGGTTTACTTCTCTTAAGAGTTGAAAGCCACGATCTCACCCAGCAGATGTGGCTACCTGTGTGCAAAGATGCTGGTGAAAAGGACCGGGTTTGTGAGACAATCTCCTCTGTGATCAGCGTGGATTTTCCTGAGCATCCAGAGCCACGGGGAGAAAGAGGCTTTTGTACTTTTGGATGATAGGAAAGGCTGTGCTGCAAATCTCATTCTGCTAACCTCCACTTTCTGGCTGCCCAGGCACAGTTAATGCTCTTGGCACAAAAATGTGGAAGCAAGGAATTCACCTCAGTTTGCACACATTCTTTTAATGTTCCAAGGTAAAAGAATTGTTTATGACTAGGCTTTGCCTTTATGTCAAGCTACTGCTGCAAAATTTGCCCAGTCCCCATAATCAAGTTTCATTCACCTTCCTTTTTCCAAAAACAAAGCACTGAGATGTGGAAGCCACATTCTAGCAGACAGATCTTCAATTACTACTGCGGCAGCAGAGTGCAGCAACTAAGGTTTTCCAGCCCTTACTCAGAACTGAGCTACTCTGCAATCCAGAGATAATATTGACAGTGCTCTGAGAATATCTAAAGGCAATGCAGCATCTCATCTTACAAAATTGATATTCGTTAGTTTTAGAGTGCTTTTAATTGGTCAAAGCAGAGGTGATTGTTGGGTGGATTCCTCACCCAACTGTGTGCACTTAAACACACCTCTGAGAAATTCAGTAAAACTGACATTTGGTGCCAGCAATGCAGACAGAAGTCAGAAGCTGTGAACTCCTTAAATTTACTGCAGGACATAAAGGGGAGATCAGGTAGCGCTGATAAATCTTGAGGGCTGCCACAAAACCCCAGTCAGATGTCATGAGCTATAACCTTACAAAGAGAGCGACTCAGAATAATTCTTTCTGGTGTTAGTTGCACTGTCAGGAGTTATTTCTGCTGCAGAGTTTCACCTCCCTGCAGGCACAGAGGGCTCAAGTAGCAGCTGGCTTGCACCTGGGACAGAGCTTTCCAGGTACCCTGTGCAAGGCCAAGGTGCTGGTCCTCAGGATGTTACACGTCTCACCACAGCAAAAGGGAAAAATATTTCTCAAACAGAAATTAAGCACTGACTTGGTATCTGTAAAGTCCTGCTATGACTATCTGTCATGCACAAAATAAAATTAATTTGGTGCTTTGCAGCAGTACTCACAGGGTAACAGTTATTCCTCTTCACATCCTCTCTGCCTTTTTAAACCACACTTTCCTATCTAACTTTATTTAAGAAAAAGGAGGAAATTAATTACATCTCAAGTAATTAGAAATTTAAAATCCTTTAATTCACTTGTCTCAGACACACAGCTTTAGAATATATTAAGATGTTAGGTCTAATACTCTCCTCAGAAGCCTGAGAGACTAATTTATTTCGATGGAAGGCGCACATGCCTCTGAAAGCAAACACAGCCATTAACTCCTTTAATCCCTTCCCATCACAAATGATGTATTTTGTTATTTAACTACTGAATCATTAAAAAAAATCGTAAGACAGGTTCGAACAGAGTCAAACGCAGGGATGTGAGAGATGCAGACTAACAGCCTGCCTTGCCCCAGCGTGGCCCTCACACCCTGGCAGGCAGCAGTAAAACACCGCAGTGTTTACAGCCCTGCCTGGAAACACGTCTCTAGGCTGGCTGAGCGTGTCCCAGCAGACTGAGCTCTTCCCAGGCATAAACACTACTAGACATCTCTAATTCAATGCACCACGAGAAACTGGGCTCAACATCTTGCAAACAATAAGCTTGGAACATTTAATTGACCGTGAGTTTCACGAATTACGTCTATCTACAAAAACATTATCTTTAAATGTAATTTCTGTACTTACTGCTGAAAAAAGGGCACATTAAAACACGATGCACTTATTTTTTAAGAACACTAACACACTTGACAAAACAAGTAGCGAATGCACAGATAATTTGATGCCACATTGCTAAACTAAACTGGTGTTGAATTCCAGCTTCAGCACCAAATGCAAGTTAACACACTGGACAAGCCAAATTCCTGATGGTGTCCCAAGAAAACACTGCCAAGGCACAGTGCAGCACTTGGAGGAAGACACTAACAACAGCAGCTTTTACACTACAGTGTTTCACACCAGACCCACCCCTGGGCATGCTGGCTGTGTTACATGGTTGGGCCCGAGGGCTACATAAATTCAAGTGTCATAATCTGCTCTCCTAATCTAGCAGATTAAGAACACACCCCAATGATTACTGGGGCATAATAAATTTTTTGTGATACTCTAAGTGCTGTCTGGCATGACAGCCTGCAGTAGGTAACCTGACTTTTAGAAGATTACCCACATAAATATTAAATAATATAGAAATCTATGTGCGCAGGCTGCAAAACAAATGGGAGTTGGACAGGTCAGAAAAAGTATTTTAGAGAGGAAATGTTGGTACCTCATTAAAGTATCTATGGAAAGAACTGCAATATTCCCATACCCAAAGACTGAATTTCAAAGTAGCACCCGCAGTGCGCTAAAATGGAACAGCCCTCAGTAAATATTTATTTCACAAGTCACCTACAAAAAGCCTATAATGAATTTTTTCTGAAGCTTTAATATGAAAGATTGGCAAGAGTTTAAATTAATTCTTTTTTTAAGCAACGCAAAGCAGACAAAGCAGCCTAAAGATGATGAAAATCTGAAGGCACAGGAGGACACTTCTTTAGAAGCCTGAAGATTAAGGGCTTGTTATGCTGCAGAGCAATTAACACACTTGAACTTAAGCAGGGGATAATTTCTTCCAGATGAGGAAGCAAGGTGGACAGAGGACTCATGGTTAATAATTATCCTAATCTACTTTCACCATTCCCACACTGAGGTTTTTAACCCAATGGGATTTAGCAGCAAAGCAGGATAATGTGAGCCTGTGTACAGAGGATGATAGTGAAGAGGTTTTTGCTACATGCACTCACTCAGGGCTGTCTCCCTAAAGCTCCGAGTCCCCTTTCCATATGCAGTGTCCATCATCCCCTTAAGAGATGAGCTGGCACCCACCTGTGTGGCAGAAACACACTGGGCTCTGACACCACTTGGCAAAACACTGGAGGGTGGGTTGTAAATGTTCCATCTAATCCACGACATCCATCACTTGCTAGACGCTACTAGGAGGTCACCCCAAAAAGGCTTTCAAACTAGAACTGTTCCAAAAGCATTCAGAAAAAGGGATGTGAAGTTGCTTACAGTAAAAATGGCAAGGCCTTTTTTGGGGGAGAAGCTTGAGGAGCTCCCTCATGACTGACAACAAGCAGAAGGATAGGATGCACACAGGAAAGGTAGGATGTTTAGGGTGTATCCCTTTTTGACAGCCTGCATCATTCTTCATCCTGAAGGCAGCACACTACAGAGTAGGATTAGGGGTCTGTTTTTGTACCCTGAATTTCCATATCACATTATATATCAATTTATACTATATGACGTTATCATATTTGTAATCATTCCACACCAACAGCGTTGCTGCAGCACAGCACCCACCAGAGACGCTGCACCTGCGGCAGCTTGAAGCAGTAACTTGGGAAACGTTTGCAGTCTGTTTCGTCAGGGCAAGTGCTAAAACAGTCACCTTGGCATTGCTTGTGATGCTGCTAAAGGCTCAAACACATCTTAAAATCATCACAAAGATCTGTATTGGCATTCAAAGGGGAAAAATAACGCCCTGAGAGATAAGTGTATGCCATGAGCTGTGCAGTCCCATGACAGATGTAGCAGCAATCCCCTCGGACACACTGACTGCAGAAAAGGTCTGCTGAAAGCCACATAGGGCTGATGAAAAATAATTTGTCACAGCTGGTCATAGCTGGGGGAGGGGAGTCAGATTAGAAAAGTCATGCTGTGTTAAGAGAAAATGGGAAGAAATTAAAAATTGCAAGAGTGAATAAATGGCATCTTCCCAAAAGATTTTAAGTACCATTTGAAAATAATCCAAATACAAGTATTTGATAGAAAAGAGAACCATTTTCAGAAAATATCATAGAGTTATTTAGGTTGGAAAAGACCGCTAAGATCATCGAGTCCAGTCAGTAACCTAACTCTGCCAAGTCCACCACTAACCCATGTCCCCAAGTGCCACAGCTTTGCGTCTTTTAAAGCCCTCCAGGGATGGTGACTCCACCATTTCCTTGGGCAGCTTGTTCCACTGTTTGACAATCCTCTTGGAGAAGACGTTTTTCCTAATATTAAACCTCTCCAGGCACAACCTGAGCCCATTTCCTCCCATCCTGTCACTTTTGCCTGGGAAAAGAGACCAGCACATACCTGGTTCCACCCTCCTGTCAGGGAGTTAGAGAAAGCAAGGTCCCCCCTGAGCCTCCTTTTCCCCCTGCTGAGCCCCCCCAGCTCCCTCAGCCACTCCTGGTGCTCCAGACCCTTCCCCAGCTCCATTCCCTTCCCTAGACACACTCCAGCACCTCAGTGTCTTTCTCCCAGTGAGGAGCCCAGACCTGAGTACAGGATTTGGGATGCAGCCTCCTAAGTGCCAAGTACAAGGGGACAATCACTGCCCTGGTTCTGCTGCTCACACTGTTGCTGAGGATGGTTATTTTGAAGGTTTGCTACTTAAATGCCAGCAATAATATCCTTCCCCTCCCCACAGGGCCACATAGCTCTGGCCAGGGGGTGACACATACAGCTCAGGGATTTGGCCTTTGCAGATCATGGACAGATAAAAAATATTCAGGGAAACTTAGACATGCATTTTTGGTAGATTATCTACACTGTACTTTTTACTTTTATTCCTACATATAAAAAAGCCTATAGCTAAACCAGAATTCCATATGTGAAGTACAAGAAACTAAAGTATCCAAATGTTCGATCATACACATATCATTAAAAGCCTACCAGAATCAAACCTCTAGACAACACACTGCATGCAATCTTCTTTCTGCGAGCTGTCTTGCCACCATTCTTATCAGCATTTATATCTTGATATTTAACATCCACAGAAGCTGACAAGCTTTCAAAATTCTCTGGGCTCTGTACAGTCGTCTGTCATAAAAAACAGCTTTCAAATACCTGGCATATTGGTATTAAGAAGGATCCCCTGTCTTAAATGTCTCAAATCCCGAAAAAGTGCAGAAACACAACAAGGATAACCAAACATGGAACAGGCTCAAGCCCAAATGGGCTGTTCATACAAAGGCTTTCTGATGCCTTGTAATGCTAGTGTTCTTAGTTGCTAAAGAGATGTTTCTAACACAACAATGTTACAGGCAGCATTATATCAAAATAAGACAGGGAACAGTGAATGGACAATTTTGAAATTAGGGTAAAGAATGCTCTGGAAATGCAGATATTGTACCTCTGTAAAGGAAAAGAAGCAAGAGATGGGAAATAAGGAGGTCAGGCTGTCTAGAAAAGTAGAGAAACTTGAGTAGCAGAACCGTACCAGAGATTTTCAGGACTTGCCAATTAGGTTTTCTTTCTCTGTGAAGTTGTGCAGAAGGACAGAGGTTGCCTTTCTCCCTCTTACTAGAAATCAAGTAACAGGATGCATTTACAACAGTCAGAAAACTCAGCACCTGGCTGATGACTCATGCAATGAGAATATATCCAGCTGGAAGATAAAAATTCTCCCCTGAGAAAGTACTTCGGGTTGAAATGTATACATACACACAGATTTCTACATAGATCAGGTCCCTGCAGTAACTTCAAATATGCAAGGATGTGAAAAAATTGCCAATTTCCCTGCTAATATAAAAATTTGCAGGTCACTAACTTGAGTACTTTTCCCATAGTGAAGAAATTCATTAAGATATTATGCTTGACAAATGCAGTCTCTTAACTAAAAGGCTAAGGATCCATCAAAATAGGTCTGGACTAAAAAGTCTTTAAAAATAGTGTTGAGTTTACACCATATGCTTCATTTTTGTCACGTACTGCACTGAAAACATACCTTAAGAAAATACTGGAGCAATCAAAAATCTGTATCTTCAAGGTCTGTTATGCCAGTGGCCTATTTTCAGACTAGTTTTAATAATTTTGGTTCTCACAAAAAAAGATTCACTCACTTTGAACTAAATTTTAGAAAACTGTAAGGAATCTTATATGGCAAAACTTCATAAGCATTCTCAATAAATACACAGATACCTGGGTTTACTTTCAGTTTGCTTAATTGTTCTTAATGGTTTACCCTTGGGGAGTGGGGCAAATTCCTCAAGAGTACCAAAAGAAACTTTGCATCCCCAAGCAAATACACTTTTCTGAAACACAGCCTTGTTACCAAAAGAGGATGTTTGGGGGTTGCTTTGTCAGTTTAGGAAGCTCCTCAGTGTAATCTACAAACAAGCATGTAATGAAAACAGACATTATGAGAACTTAATATACTAAATTAATTTTTATAAGCTAAATAGTAGAAGAATCAGTGTGAAAAAATATGTAGACAAGAGCTAAGTTGGACTCTGAAGTCAACTCCCACGATTAATGCAACACCACGCATTATGTTGAGGCCTATAAACTGTTAATAAAACAAACTGGCTAAAATTTCACATATGAAAACTGACTTGTTAAGTCAACAAAACTTTTTGCAGGCAAAATCTTTATGGGCAAACAGCCTGAGACTTGTAACCCAGACTTCAAGGGAGCTGCAGCACAAAGGGAAGCAAACCAAACCTGGAACTGCACACAATGCAAATTGAGAGTTGAACAGTGTGTTATTAATTTTCTCAATAGCTTTTCTGTAGTGCTTAATGCTAATACATTAACCTTCACTTCATTCCTCAGAGGCGTTCTGTTAATCCCAGTTTGCTGACAAGAAATTGAAGCACAGAAATATTAAGTCCAGCAGCATAAAAACAAAACAAAAAACACAGAAAAAAAGTCCCACAAATAAATAAGCAAAACACGAACCAAACAACCAACAAAAAAGCCACTGCTTATTTGAGGACCCAAACACAGATGCTTAAACATTGATTTTCATTTTTTACCTCTTGGAAGTGTAATCTTCTTATGGCAGTCATGACTACCACATTTTTGTACATATTCATGTAGTAAATACAAGCATATTCCTACAGAGATGTTTGTTGACCTTCTTTTTTAATTAAAAATTCTGTTTGCTTTTATGCTTAGGCACCCATCCCTCAGTCACTGAATTCTTGCTGCAGTCATTCACCTGGCCTATCATCAAACCCAGGATTCTCCCTAACGCAATGTAATCCTGGAAGGAAGAACCAAAGATCCGTGCTGTACACAAGGAACACGCCAGAGGTATATTGACCCCAGTACTGCTCTTCCAATTCATCTGCAAAACTCCTGATGGAACTAAGAATTCACTTTTAAAACAAATCAACAAACCAAATGTCATTGCCAAACGTAAGCCAGAAGGTTTAGTCTTTTGTACTTCTTCACAGAGACTCTTGGGAATAACAGCTGCAAGAAGTTCATATATAAAGATCAAGGTGTTCAAGGCACTGTCTCTGAATTTTCAATTAAAAACCCACCTCAGTAATCCCGAATATATGTGGGGATCTTCTTTAGGATTTGTATATTATGAAATTACACCGAGAAGGTGAAAAGGAAGCGAATGTTCAGTTTCTTCCACTATAAAAAATTAGTAAGCATGAAATCAAGTTGGAAGCCTGAGGTGGCAGCTTTGAGACTGTAGGCAGGTATGTTCTAAACTGCTTGTCCCAGAACTTTTTGGGTACAGGTTTAAAAACAGCTAGAAAATAAAGGGGCTGAGGGGAGGCAGAAATAAACCACTTGGGGAAACTGAATGAGGATGAGTCATGCCCCAGGAGGAAGGGTTAAGTAGAGACTGCCTGTCCAAAGAGGAAATTTTGGGGACTCAGCATATCTTAATGACAAATAACAAACATTAAATTCAGAATGTACGCACAGAAATTTATATGATTACCGAAGACAACAGCAGTGGAGACGGAACCATCTGAACTGTGATTTCTCCCTAAGTGCACTCATCCAAAAGCTAATTTGAGCAGAATCCAGTGAGGTGAAAAAGCTCCCATCACCTTTCCCAGACAATGCTCTGTGCAAACAATGCTTAAACATCTGCCTGGTGGGGACAGCACCAGGCACGGGGAGTTAAAACTGACCAGAAATGTTTGGAGATTTCATTTCTTCAGACCAAAAGCCTTCTGCCTGCAGACTCTGTACATGCAGCTATTTACATTCCTCAGCAAATGAATCCTCCACACTGGACTGATCATAACATTTAGACCATTCAGGAGAAAGGAACAAGTGCAAAAAAATTGAGTCTTGGGCCTGCTCTTATATCACTCATTCTCTTCAACTCTGGTGTTCTGTGTTTTTTTACATCTGTAGAGTTCATTGAGTTAATCTTGTTCTGTTTAGGGCAGGTTAGAACCAAATGCTGAAACCTTACTGTCTAATTCCAGGCCTCTCCATTACACACACAGCAGCCTGGAGCGTAAAAACATCCTTAGGAATTTCATCCTTCATAAAGGCGCATATTCTCTGCATACAAATAATTACAGTACTTGACACAGAACTCCCACTAAGACAACAAGGTCAGCTCCCCATTGAGGGCTACTAGACGTGAACATCTGTCACTTAAACAAATGTCACCGAGTGTATCAACCTGAAGGCTTCACTCATCCACAGAGAATAAGAAAAAAGTTGTATTTTCAGCTTTATGGGGTGACATCTGTTTGAGTGACAGATGCCTGTGCCACAAGAGTACTGAACACAACGTTTTCGTGAGAGAGGAATCACCTCCAAAAGACTTTACCTGGAACAATAAACGGAGTGTTCTTTCTTTCATGATAAGCTCTTTTCATACTTTAAAAAATCCCGTTTATCAGGGATTGAAGCTGCAAAATTTAAGAGCTGCATACGTTAGAGTAAGGCGGCCTAAAGCCTTTAGAGACACGGCGTTATTTGTGCCTAAGCCTAAATCCTGGTGTTTAGATCTCATTATCTCAGTTTGACCGCGAGACTGCAAACAAGCCATGCAAAATTGTAAAACATCCACTGTAATTTGTATTAGAATTAAACACTTCTTTGGATATGTACAGTTTTGGGATATTTATTTTTACTGCTGAATGCTACACTAATCTGCAACTGAATTGATCATTGTATTGAATTAGCCATTATTTGATGATTATCTCAAGCAGAACAGAACAACCCCAAACCAGCAGGGAGTCTCTATCTAAAACCAAAGGCAAACAGATTAAAACTGTGAAAACACAGCTCTATAATTTATTAATTAATACTTTTTGGGCTGTTTCATTAGAACTTAAATATGTGTTGGGGAGGCTGTTCATTATTGATAGGATGCTGTAAACCCTGTAATTCTATCAAGGATTTTGTTCTTCAGTAAATTATCTGGGCTGCTTGAACAAGGGTCTACAAGCACCTGTGGTAAGTAAATTTTGTATTCTTTTGCCAATACAATCACTTCACTGAAAGCCACAGCCTGAGAAGAAAGATCAGAAGATTTGGCTAAATACAAACTAAAACTCTCAGTGCAATGTACCTTTGGGATAATTGACTCAAATCCAGATTCTCCCTTAGGAGGTATAGCCAAGCTATTGATGACTTCTCAATCAGTTAAATCTTCTGGCAGAAAATGAACACTCTAAGATATCTCAGATAACCCAAACTATAATATTTTATCTTCTTTCTATTGCTCTGAAATGCCTACAAAAAGAATTAAAGCTTTTGATTTTAAAATAATTTGACAAAACATGGTGAAGCACCTTCCTGTCTCCCACGACTGTGTAGCCCTGTCCTCCTTTGTGAGTGGCTCTCTCTGGAGAAACGTTGCTGCCACCAGACAACTCCAGCATCTCTCTGAGCTCATGAGGTACCTGGAATCCACTGGATTACATGCAAAGGAGCTGCACAGCTGGGTATATTAGTGGCAAATGAGTTTGTCCAGATTGGAAGTGGGTTATCTAGCACTGAGGAGGGGAGCACACCTTGGGAAGAAAGCACAGCTCACTACGGAGAATTGTACCGGTTGTTTTGCAACACATTTATATTTTGAAAATATCAAAATACACAATTCCCACCCCCAACAGGCTCATCAAAGCTATTTTAAAAAATTCATTTGGAAAAAGTGGAAAAAATGACATTTCAAACTTCTCCAAGGTCCACGACAAAAAAGCGAAACTGGCACACCTACATTTGTCCAATATGATACCTGAATTTTCCTCAGCTCTACAACTTCACAGAAACCCAGCTGATTTACCATGACTTTCGAAGCTTATCCCCAGGAGTTCTGACTATTTTTACAGTGGATCTCTGGACATCCAGGGCCAACCCACCTCTTGGTCCCACCTCCACGGGAAAGGTGAGGGGACACCTTGGAACAGCAGGATGGGCAAGGGAGGGAAGCCCTGCTGCCCAGCAGCTCTGCTGTGAGGGAGAGCCTGAGGGAGAGGAGCAGGTGAGTGGCACACCAGGATAAAGAATTTGCAGAGTAGGGTGAATGGCACCTCTTGCCTGGAGTACACAATCTGGCCACCACAAAAAGGGGGGCCAGGAGGTGGGAGGGGTATGGAACAGGTGGCAGAAATGGAAGCCCCTACTCAGGCTGCCCAGAAGAAACTCCTCCATGACAGTATATTCTCCACAGTACATTTAGTGCCACAACACTAGGAATATAAATTTACAGCAAAAGCAATGACAGCTGTCTATATTACAGCTCATTTCCACTCAAAAAGGTTCATTTTTCAGATGCTTACAATTCAAGTCCTGTTTTTTAAGATAAATTTAGCACATTTATTCTTAATTTGTAAACCATTTTTTAAAGCTTTGAAATAAAAATGATTAGAGAAGGAAAAAAAATGTTTCATGCTTATCAGTATATATTTATGTGCAATCACAAAGATTTTTTTGTGATAGATGTTCAGAATGTGAAAACTAACAGAAGTCATACTTCCGATTAAGGCTGTCTTCTGGTTGACCCAAAATAGCTATGTAACTTTCTAATTTCTTTTTCAATTATTTTACAGTATATATAATATATATTTTAATATGCATAACTCTACTAGGCAAATAACTGCACTGTTATAGTTAGTATATTCAGCAGGTAGGACAGGGCTAGCTCTTTAAGTCAACAGACAAAAATTGTGGTCCTGTTCCACTAATCAGCGTGCCAGTTTACTTTCCCAAGGATGTATATAACAAAACAAAAATATGTAATATAAATAAAGAAATAAATAAAAAAAAATGTTTCTCTTTTTTTTGTTTTCATGGCTTTGTTTGTTTGTTTGTTTTTTGCACCACAGATAACTGAAGCTGCAAGTAACTCGGGGGGTTTGATAGCTACTAATTGTGTTCACATCTAGCTTTTTTTTTTTTTTTTTTTTACTTCCCTGTTCAACATCAAGGATGAATTCATGACGCGCATTCGGATCTCCCGCATCCAGGTTAAGCCACTAAGCCACAGAAATCAAAGCCAACATCCTCACTGAAGCACAAAGCAGCCTCATGTGGCCAAAAGCCCCAGGGTTCTCTTCAAATATTTGCATGTTCTTTCATTACGGGCACAGTCCCCACATGGATCTGTCACCTTAAAAATAGCTATCAGAAGGATATTGAAATAAAACCTGACCACGTGCCTTAGTGACCAACTACACATTTTAGTTCAAAGATCGAGTAATAAAGCTTAAAAGACCGGGTTTGTTCAGTAGCATTTTATTTTGGAACCAGCATTACAATACATACTATAGGTGCTTTTTCTGTTGAAAAGGCTATCGCAGTTGTGAACAAGTAACACTGAATATTTTCTTAATCCCCAACTTTCAATCATCATCACCTTACAGACTAAACTGACATATGGGTAAAAGGGATTTAATTATCTATGTAGCCCTAAAAAACTCAGAAGAACTTCAGAACAAAGGGCAAGTATTTCACTTTAAGTACTGCAAAAATGCAAGATTAACTTCCATTAACTTAGCTGCTGTACAGTTAAATCAGTCCAAACCACCATGGTTCAAAGACTTAAATATTTTAAACCTGTTTTACCGAAAGTTATTTAAATAATAACTTTTCCCTAAAATTCCTCTGCCCTTTTTATTGTTTTCGTATTATTCCACGTTTTTCTCAGTTATGTATTTCTCGCATTCCTTCTCAGTAACATGACACTAAAGGAAACTTATAATTCAAAGTATTTTAAATTACTGGTGTATAAAACTGAATTAAGGCAATCAGCTCACTACTAGTAACAAAACCTGAATTCAAGGCAAACTAAATTAAATTCAAATTGAATTAATGGGTGTATTTCGTGCTAATGATTTTATTTATTCGAACTGGCTAGATGCATCTCAAACAGCATACCTCACAAAAATAGATTTAACAGATCAAAACTTCGCAAGGGGAATTTAAAGGAATTTTACTGGAATGCGTCAATATCCCCTAAAATAGTCATGCCACAGCTGTATGGTGCCAGAGAACATCCTGTCCCAACCATCTGCTGCCAGGCTGCATCACAGGGCACGCTCCCAGCACAGGGACCAAGGGTCCTGGCTGGACCCAGCGTACACAACTTCAGGCATTTGCCTTCCGCTGGCATCCTCGCACCTTGGCCAAACACCAGGTTCACACAACGACACACATTACCTGCCTCACCTCGCAAACATCTGCAGTGTTCTTTTCACTAAGATTAGAGGGAAATTAGTACTTTCCCCCTTGAAAAGGTTGTTTTATATGATTGCTCTGCTTCCTTTAGACCTCCCGCTTTTGTTTTGCGATGGGAATTGTGTGGAGTTCAAGCCCACATTGTTTCTTATCTGCTGTGTGTATAAAGCTCAGCCTGGAGAAAGTCACTGCTTTGTGTTGGGTTTAGTTCCGTACAGAACAAACTGCTGTGGTGATCTTTCTCCTAAACCCTTTCACAAGTGTCACAAAATTCCACACATGGTGGTTTTGCATGTCCAGCTCACTGGCACGCTCGGCCATCAAAGTCTATCTCAGCTTAAAAAGAGCCTGTTAGGAATTGTATGGACAAGCTAACACTCAGAAAGATTTCCAATAAATATAAATCAAAAGCAGACCTGCTTCACCCAAGCATGGTACTAAAGCTATTTTTCTTTATCTTTCAGCAATGACTTTCCTTAGGCAAGGGGATATTAAAAACAAAAGTGGCCAATCCCAAACTCACAGGAGCTTTAACGTCTGTAAGGAAAAAATACATCACCAAATACTTCACTAGTAATTTGTTCTTTTTGCATAATCCTTGTAACCTTATAGCTGGTAACAGCAGAAACTGGAAGATGAATAACTTTTTGGAAAAAACACTTCTAAAGAGTTTTTTTATTAATTATCTGACAGAGAAACTATTTCACTAATGCACTGTGAATGAAGAAGAACTAACGTAAGAGTTTGAGGAGTCACCAGGTTCATTCTTCTAAATCATAAACCAGAACAGATTTTACAAAAATATGTTGATTTTGATTGAGACACTGGTCTAACAATCAGCGATGGCATTAGGAGAAAACCAAAAGTACTGCTGAACTAAACTGACAGCATACTAATGTTTTGAATATTAAAACTACTTCTGCACAAACAAAAAAAGAAACATTAGTACCCAGCACATCAGTACAAATGGAAAAGGCATGGGGAGACTGTGTGACAAGTGACAAGTACAAAAGATAAAAGAATTTTTCAATTGAAATAAGACTTTTTTTTTCCATTCTGCCCACCACTGCTCCATCAACTTCTGGATATGGCTCATAAGAGTCCACTGAAAGGCCTCACAAGACTGAGTTTGCCTTATTTGAGAAAGTTCTTACTCATTGCGAAGAAATACACAACTACTGCTTTTCTTATTACCAAATATTTCTGTAAAACTAAGCTGGACTGCTACATTTTGCTGAACATCTTACAACATACGTTCCACACCACAGACTTGTGGAGGGGAGGGAGGGTAGGGGGGCATTATACTTCCTGTAGAGTTTTTGTGAGTACATGTTGAGCCTACAGTTCTTAATTTTTTATTTAAAACAGTTGTGTACTGCATGCATTAGATCCAAGCTATCAGGTATTTTAAACCAAAAAACCAGTCCTCCAATCTACCCATGGCAGTTTCATGACTTTAGCACAAACCCAGGGATTTAACCTCACTTGGCTCACAATAGGGGTATTGAGATTATCCAGTACCCCAAAGCCACACCAAGTGAGTCGCTGCTGAGGTGTTACGAAAGACACACACACAACTTACACAGCACAAATTGTTACATTCAACACACGCCAGCAGAAGAACAGAAGCGAAAACTGACTTCAACAGCTCTGAGCTCATAGTGATGACGCTACAAAAGTGACCACGGTTTGGCCCACAACATCCAACCCATCGGGGGAAAACAGCAGAGGGTTCAGGCTGAGGGAAGATGCAGACAGGGAAAGAGAGAACGAGCGGCTGCTCCACAACTATCCTGCACTGGCGTCTCGAGAAGACTGCAAGCAAATTGCAGCCCACTCCAACCTCAGCTCCCCGTCTGACTGCCTGAGTGACCACCAGAAGGGAGGAGAATAGATTTATGAGGTGTCTGCTGACACAGGACCTGAGCACGGAGCAGGTGCCTCCAGCCCCCCTGACACTCAATGGGATGCAGAAATGGCACAAACCTCTTATTTCTGTGTCTCTTGATGCTCCATGTACATGGCCAAGGATTTGACCCTAAACAAATAAAAAAAAGTGAATGCTGTAGTAGTACACACCAATAAAAGTCAAATCCCCCCGCAAAGAAAAAAAAACCAAACAAAACAACCAAAAATCCAAACCAAAACAACAAAAAAAGCCACCACCAACCGAAACCTAAAAAATCCCATTAAAAAGGCTCTTCCCATTAGTAGAATTTTAAAAAATAGAGGGAACAAAAAGCTGTGATTAAGGAAAAACAAAACCAACTGAAATCCAGACAATAAAGTTAGGTCAATGTAAATATAGAACAAAAACTATGCTGCTGAGTTTATAAACAGCATCCAAGCTCTCTTCTACATATTTTTTAAAAATATATTATGTTTTCAAAGGATCCATGCAGGTATAGTTAGAGACACTTCCACAGTCCAGTAGTTACAATGTTTAATCCTATCAGCAGGAGAGCATGGTTTACTACAAAAAAGAGCTTGGAAAAGAAGTTGGGAAATTATTTGCACTAGAACTAATTTACCAAACTAAAACTTTTCTGATTTGGCATGTGCAGGGAGGGCAGGGGTTACCAATTTTATTCACTTGTACATCTACTAATAATCCCAAATTCATTTGTATGACATACTGGAAAGGCAGATTTAAATCTATTCCAGAAAATCTCACCTTGGAAATCCTTATCTAATTCTCTCTTGAGACAGGGCTGAAGGCCTGCAGTGCACCCCATGCCACCCTGTGTTTTAAAGAAAGCAGACATTCATTTTACCTCTGTACCCTTGCCATGGTCTTCCAAGCAAATCAAGAAACAGCCAAGTTTCCAAATGGTGTTTATTGGCTTCAATTACTACTATTACTTTAAAATAAACAGTGACTAGAACATTACTCCTCAGGTCACTAACCAGAGGCAATGGGAAGATATAGATCAGCCAATGGTAAAATCCTAAGTGCAAGGAAGAAGAGATGGGAGGAAAAGAAGGAAGTATCAAGAGTCTGGCTTGCACTTGCACAGAACAGCTCAGCCTAATGTACTCAGAGTCACCCTTGGGTAGAAATCCCTGAGCCGTGCTGCACTGAGAGCCAGGAGATGCAATTAATGAGGTCACTGCCTACCAGAGAACTCCTGGCAGGAACCGAGGCCGAGGTTCCTGGCAGGAGAACTCGGGACCTGCCAGAAGCTGCAGGAGGCAGATGAATCAGACCTTCACACAAATGTCCAGGCCGGGGGACAAAAAAAGGAAAAACAGAAAAATCCTGCCATGTGAAAGCCACCCTGCTTGTGTGACTAACTACATTAAACTAAATTTTAATAGCCACAGGACACGTTAGTTCTGTTTTTTTTAAAGCAGCTTTCAAGAGCAACATCTGTTTCTTAAAAATGCAGAGTCCGGCTTCTCAGTGGAGCTCTCCACACCAGATCACAAATCACTCTGCAGAGAGGCAATATCCATCCCTGAGACTGAGACACTGGTAACAGCAGGAGACCCGGGGAAGGATAAGACTTGCCTAACACCAAACAAAACAGCCCAAAAAGGATACAAAACAAATGCAAGTGGGAAGTTATTATAAGTTAAAAAATTATGTTGGTGACAAAAATAATACACTTTCTTCCATAATGGAGCCCAGTGCACTGGTTCTCTTAATTTGCTAGTCCTACATTTGATAGCCTTATCTAGACATTCTTAATTCCAACCCTTCCTACAATGACAAAACCTAATCAATGTGATTATATGATCAAGGAAAATACCACATTTTCAAGCAAAAATAAATGATTTCACTATTAATGCATTTGTGTCACAAAACTTGTCTGCTTCCTTGAAACAGCAAAAAATTAAATGTAGAGGAACATACTGCTTCCCTGTTTACTCTGAATAAAAAGCAACAACCCTCCAGGACACGAAAAAAAACAAGCATCACATCTGTGAAGGTATTATTGGCACATATTCAAAATATGAGGCACCAACTGGCCATGCAGAATGGACAAGACTAAATTATATTCACATAAAACTGGTATTTTAGGTCTTCAGACTTAGGAAAAAAATAAAATCTTACAATAAAAGGTGCATTTCATGACACAAAATTGCGATCATTAGGTGAGTTACCCTACTATAAAATAATTTTAATAAAATATGTTTAGCTCCTTGAAATTGTCTTTGTAGACTGTCCCCTAGTAAAATATGTTTTGCAATAAAGTAATTTACCAAGAGCCAAATTGCTTTGCTCCTATTAGAGTTTCTCCTGTACCTATTTTATTTTTGCCTTGACAATGTATTTTAAAGGCAGTAAAGCAGAAAGCAGTAAAAGAAGCAATAATGAAGGAAGAGACACACAAAGTGATCCTTAATGGATTGTCAGCTCATGAAAGCAATTCACAGGCTGGAGCAAAATGAGTTCTAGGCACAAAAGAAATCAATACTCATTGTAGCATCCTTCCTGCTACACTGCAATTTATCAGCTAAGCAGAATGCTGTCACATCTCACAGCTCTTGGAGAGCTCTCTGCTCTCCCAAGCAATATTTACTCTCCAGGGGTTCCACCCCAGCTGGATCAGATCCAAGAACAGCACCCAGTCGCTGACTCGTAGAACAAGGCGGAGTCTTCGGCAGCCAAGGCCCAGGATGAGCCTCAAACCGTGAGCTGGAGAACCTCACACGACACAAGACGCCCCTGGAGGGCCATCTGTCCCCCTAGCAGATCCACACTGGCACAAGCAAATAGACCGTCACGTTTATTATTTAACTTAAAACAGAGACGTGTTCAAGCTGCCTGAAACTCGCACTGCACCGTTATGTTTAATGGACAGATGGTGAAAAAAAGGAAGCACTTCCTTAAAAATGAATAGATAAATATCAAGAGACAATCCATAAACTCACACTTATGCATCCAAACATTTTGGAAGTTGGAAAGATTAACAGTAATTTTGCCATGGGCCGCACTCATAACAATCACACCAGTCATCTAAACCTGGAAATAAGTAAACACCTAAATTCCTAAAGTTTTTCCTCATACACAAGCCAAATTTATTAACATGAAAATTTTCAAATGCAATTCAGAGCATAAAGCCCTGCAAATCTATTAACAGGGCTGGAATAAATAACACTGGAGAACGGAGAGACACAAAGGTCACAAACTCACCATTTACCTAATGGAGCACATTTCTGCATTTCAGATTATCTGAAGTCTTTTAATGAAACATAATGGCACCAAAGGAAATAACCCCCACTAAAGAGGTGCTCCCATCAGCTCACTGCTGTAAGAAGCATCCTCGGCACACCAGTCAGCCTTGAGTGGGTGTGAGCGTTGCTGGTAATTTGCAGGGACACAAGCCAGGACTGAGGTGCAGAAATCTTCTCCTAGAGAGCAGTGATGATGAACCACCTGCCTTTCCATGGGACAGACTGGAAGATGCTTGGAAATTTTGGGTGTTTTGAGATTGGTTTTGAAACACTCAGAAGTCAATTTGGGAGTTTTAAATTGATAAATTCAAAGCCTGATGAGTAAAAGTAAAGCTCCATGTCTTAAAGGCTTCCAAACAGGCGTCTTCAGGGATAGATCAGTTTTTCTCCCGGTATCTTGCCTCCTCCTCTCAAAGGATGGGGAAATTCTGGTCAGGTGACTTAAGAAACTGCTGCAATAATCAGAGCAAACTGGGGAAAAATAAATAATCTTGGGAAAATGCTGCCTACTGCTCTGGTAATCTTGGCCATTTCTTCCTCTAGGAGATTCCCAATAATTGCAAATGGAAGGCTATAGAAATTAAATGCTACATGAGAGAGAAAGTGAGAATCTGAGAGAGGAGGAGAGAAGGTACATGAGACATATTGCCTCCTAAAATTAGGAGGAAAAATGCTTGACTAAGCATTGTGAACATAGTTAAGAAATTTTTTTTCCTAAGATGCTGCAGTATAACAATACAGCAGAAGGACAGCTCCTCCCAGATTGTCAATATTTAGCATCACTTCAATATGCACAGAATCCTGGAGGTTTTGTTTGGGCAGTAGACTTTGTATCGAATCACACACAGCCTGTCTGTGTCAGCGTTAAACTACAGCTGCTGTTTTCTGTCCTGCCAACAGCACAAATCCAGCATAAAATCCATTCCACCTATGTCTTCCTATCTGAGCTAGCCAAGATATACAATCTAATACACACAAAACTAGTAATTTTTTAAAAAGGACTAGCTGTACCAAAAGTTGCTGGTATCTGCTGAGTTATGCTGGAGAAGGCAAGCTATGAAAACAACTAGGGAGCCCCAGGCACAGAACTGCTACCTTGTCAAAAGGAAAAACTAATAACAAAAATTACATGAAAACATCAGCGGTAATAGACACCAAGTCTCAAAAATAGACAGTAAAGATCCTCTGACAAAGTCCTCAAAAAACCAGAAGGAACTTTATAGAGGAATTTTCTGGAGCTCTGGATCTATTTCTAAGACATTTAAGAGTAACGCAATGAACAGGAGGACATTCAGTAAGAATATTCTTTTACTGGTTTAAATAGCAGCCTTTGCTTCGATCTTAGAATCAGCTGGACTTTGGAACACTTCTCTGCACAACGCAAGCTTCTACAAGACTTCCCAGTTCCAGAGCACTCGGTGAGGGTGTGCAACAGGAGCTGGGTAGCAGACTTTGGCCAGATCCCCACTAGAAATAACATTATTTCAAGAGGATATGTTTTCATTATCTGGCATTTCCCACCTACTGCTGGTAAATCTCCAAACACACAATGAAAACAATTAATTGGCAGATTACAGAAACAACTGACCTTCCCTTCACGACTCAGCTTTAAAAATAACATTAAACCATCCATGCACCTCTTCAGCCTTTCCTCACTCGTCTCTCCCACTCCCTCCTTTAAACCACTGCCATCCTGGAAGACACACATTAACCTCACACCCTTCTACACACAGCCCTGCTTCCAATACATAAAATTCAAAGGAAAAAAATATTATACAGTACAATGACTATTCTATGCCCTGTTCCTTGCTCATCACAGAGTCTGGAGGTCACCGCTTAAGAATTAAAGCAGGAGGAAGTTAAAGACTAAAATGTTGTATAATCTTTGCATGGCAGAGACATTTTTCTGTCTGATTTATTCTCACTGGAAAAAAAAACCCCATTATATTTATTTTATACATATTTTATTTTATGGATGCCCCATCCCTGGAAGTGTTGAAGGCCATCTTGGACCAGGCTCTGAGCAACCTGGTCTAGTGGACGGTGCCCCCACCGATGGCAGCAGGTGGAATGAGATGATCCTTTCCAACCCAAACCATTCCAGGACTCTGTGACTTAGCAGAAAGAATAAATACTTTGGACACTGCAATGTACCTGCAGTTTGCTGACAGTTCTGTCTTTAAAGTGGTGAGGACCACTTAAAGCAGCACTACCAAAACATAACGTTTAAGGATTCGACGCACGCAGAACAAAGCAGGTTGATATGTAGGTAGGCCTGTAACTATAAAATATTTGTGCAAATAGTTCAGGGACATGTAACCTAAACTACGGAGCTGAAGGTTAAAAGTTGAGCAGGAGAACCTGTACATATTTTAAAAGCATACACATACATATGCACCTACATATATTTTACTTACACATAAAGTACACACAGATGAATGATATTCAATGCCAGTATGTGTAAACATTGGATTTGGTTTTTTAGAGAAAACGTTCTCCCCGTAATTATTTTAGGAAGATAAAACAGGAATGGATAACTAATCTCTACTTGTTACAAGAATAACAAGTCACTTTAACGATAATATAATATTTAAATTGATTTTAATACGCAGAACCAGCTACTAGTAACCAATTCTGTTACATACTTCTAGATAAAATACTAACCCTACTAACATTTATATACGTATTTTATTGACTTCAATAGAACCATTATTCCATCCTCAGTCTGGTGAAACCACTGTGCATTCTCAATATTGTGAGGCCAGAACCTACTCAGTATGCCAATCTAATTAGAGGTTTTGTCAGACATACATACAAGCTGACAGTTCAAAAGAACTTCCATCTTGAAAAAGCTCCAAGATTTATTACAAATAAGTTGGGCCACTTACCAAGACATGCAGAGATTAATTAATTTATCTACATTACTACATTTTTTCCATGTTTGCGCTGCATTATTCTCAATAATTTGTAGCCAGATGCTTCAGTTCTCCTAGGTCAGATTTTCTACTGGCTCCTTGCCACATACACAATGTGTATGTACAAAAATCAGGATTTTTTACTATGTAGATATTTGATTGTCCATCTTGTCAACATGAGGGGCCTGGACCATAAGTCACCATTTCAGGCCAGTGATATCAGGAGAATGGGCATAGGGACTAAAACCAGGAACAAATCTAGTGCTGCCTTTCCAAAACAGCAAAAAGAAGAAGAAGTTAGTTTCCCTCTGGTTATTAATAGCCTTGATGGAATTTTATCATTCAAAAGATACTCGTATTCCTTCTTTAGACACTCCAAGCATGTTTAACTGTACATGTGAGTTTCAGATTCTTACTTACTTTCCCTCTCTCATCAGACTAATTTACTTTCACTGCACGATAGAATCTATTGGCTGAGAAAACATCAGGGATAATCACGACGTTTCCAAAAGGATTTATTGCAGATTATAACAAACTCATCACCTTAATGGGATTTGTCACACAATAGTTTAAATCAACTCTATAGATCTACAGAGGATAACAACTGCTTTAAAATATAAGGACCCAAACCTGAAAGAGTCATTAGGTACATAATGAACTCCCTCAATTCACATGTAAATCCCAGCAGCCTGCTCAAGAGCCTGGATAGGCATGATTAAGCCAGAAAGCACATGTTGCAAAATACTTCACCTAAGACTTTTGCTTTCCTCATGCACTTATTTATTTTAAGTCATTTAAATAATATTACAGAAGCCATTCTTGTATTAAGGCATCTATTACACTGTGAGACAAGCTGAATTTTCTGTTGCTGGTTCTTTTTTTTCGGAAACAAAATTTCCTTTAGTCCATTAAAATCAGTTCTAAAAAGATTAAAATAACCGATTAATCTCAAAAAACCAAACAATTTATCAGTTAGGCTATCAGAATGCTAACACCATTTAAAACCAATACGAAATAATACACACTCTCACTCATACCCTGGCCCATTCTCAGTGAGGTTTGGGACTTGATGAAGAGCAAAAGCAATGGAAGGAGCCTCTGGAGCCTGTAGTGCATTAACCACCTTCCAGCTTCCTACCACGTACTCTAAGCAGTCAATGGCACAAAACCTCACAGCTGTCACCAAGAGAGGGATTTTACATTCAATACGAACCTTGGGGGAGTGAAAATGAATCTTGCCTGTAATGCCTGTAAACCCCTTTCTAACCACAGGTTACAGTGAGAAAACTACCTTTGTACGTCAGCAATCCAAAGGAAGAGGAAATAGGAGAACTTAAAACATAGAGCTCCCGTTGGCAGATAAGCACACATGTCTAATTTACCACGTGCATATCCATAAAATGCTTCTCACAACCTGTATGAGAACACTGGAGACAGAGATGCTGACAGGAGCACCAGCTGGAAACACATTTCTTTATCTTTTTTTCCTCTTCAAACACACCAACCCAGGCAGTTAGCAACTGCTACTTAATCCAGATCAGAAGATGAGCGTGCCTCAAAAGAAACCACACAGACAATCAAAATCAATTGCTGGTCTCCTCCAGAATGCCAAATATTCCACACTGGAGACAGGAGCAGGAGCTCAGACAACCTATGCTTGCTGACTGCTGCCCCGGTGTGGTGGATGTTTTAACAGACGTAAGATTACAGAGAAAAATAAAATGGTCCTGCTTCATACTTTTCTCATATTCCTTCATTCTTTTGGGTTTTCCTTTAAATCTCTACATAAGGAACATGGGAAGCAATAGGGAATAGTGTGGTCACTGAATATTGTTACATGCCAGACTCCCCTCAACTGGAAAAGAAAAAGAACTGCCCAAACATACACTTCTTTTATTTCCCAGCTGAACTGCTCAGTAATTTTTCCTTTTTGGTTTGCCAAGCCAGATACACAGCCAGCTTTGCATGTCTGCCCATCGCCACAAATCCAGGATTTGGGAAAAGCTGACTTACACAACAGAATCAAAAATATTAAAAGCAGAAAGCTTAGAGGAACAAACAAACATTGGAGAGGAAAAGAGAACATAGGTCTAAGGCAAAGTCCAAAATGCCTTCACCAGTCAGAGGGATGAAGCAGTATTTAATAGCTGTAAGAACAGATACATGAGCCATGACTGACTAGGAACTACAAGCTTCTCCTTGAACTGCATCGTTTTTTAAATATTGCTTTATACAGTGAGAGACTAAATCAGATACATTAAACTTTAAATAATAATCTAAATCAAATATATGAAACTATACTATAAAATAACGAGTTTAGGCTGCTTCAAATTATGGCATCGATAGCAACTAAAAATTAAGTACAGTGAAATTTAAATTTCTTGGGATTTAAAGCATGAGCCCATTAGTATGCTGCACTGGTATCAGCCAGCTAAGCTGTCAGGGTGTTCCCAGGTGCAGTTCCCTCTCCTGGGAAAGTGTCACTCTGGACAAACCTATGACCAGACCTTTACATCCTGTCTCCCTTGAGGTGCTGTAACTCTAACTAATCCTCAGCCAGGTCACAGCCAGCTCTTTCCTGGCATCTCCACACTCTTCTCTGTAAAAACACCTGCTGTAGGCTTTTTAACTCCCCTTTACAACAGCCCTAAAGAATACACCGGCCCTTTTCTATTCCAATGCAACAATAACAGTGATTGAAAAAATACACAAATGGTTGTAGGTTTTCTTGTAATTCCCCAATTTGCTGATGGCAGTTAACACTGTCAGCTTCCCCAACCCATTCTCACCCACCCCATCTTACCTCAGTAGCTCACACTGATTATTTCCCATTGCACTTGCCTCTCATCCAACAGTTTGACAGTACTCAAAGCCTTCTTAAGAACTCACTGATATAGCCTCCAAAAATTATTAAAATTGAAAGCATGCAAGATATGAACATAAAATCCTGTAATTATGGATCTCTAACACAAAATCCTTTCCCAGCTCCCAGAAAAAAACCCCCCATCTTTTATGACTTCATCCCATTGGATAATTGGCCACAGCATAGACGAAGGTGAGCTACAGTTCATGAGGGCCAGAGCCTTTTAAGGACAAAGCTTGTATTTCCAGCCCTCCTCCTCTGCTTCTCAGAAACCAACCCTCCACTTTATTGCCTTGCACACTCTTAAGCCAAGGACAGCACTGCAGATCCCGGTCAGCCAAAGTGGATGCCCAAGATGAATTCATCCATGTTTTTGGATGCCAAACTTGCATGCCACCAAATCACTGCTGGAGCTAGCTCAAGTCTGGGCTAGCTCAGATAGGAAGACATAGGTGGAATGGATTTTATGCTGGATTTGTGCTGTTGGCAGGACAGAAAACAGCAGCTGTAGTTTAACGCTGACACAGACAGGCTGTGTGTGATTCGATACAAAGTCTACTGCCCAAAGCTATCCTTTCACATTCCAACGAAGAGTGAGATCTGTGCCACATCCAAACCTGTTTCTAAGCTTGGCAGCAAACTCAAAGGAAGTGTGCATAAACTAGAGCGTAGAGAACTGTGCCATCCTCCACCCAACAGCAAAATTCTGTTCCTGGTTTATTTGCCCAAAGTTGACTAATACCTATCTTCTGAACTGAAAATGCCTGTCATCCAGTCCAGAATTCTCCCAACTATGCTCCGAAGAAACTGCATTCAGACAGACATGAAAAATAAAAAGTCAGATAAAAAGTCTACGTATGTAATCCAGCCAGAATTGTCAACGATTCTCTGACACTGACAGCCCACAAAAAAAAATCTTCTTACGAGATTGTGGCACATAGACTGTGTCTATGTGTTCATTATTTATTAATAAAAGACAGGAATGTAAAACACCAGCATCTGTTTTAAAGTTCTGTGTCAGGGATGAGTGGGACTCTGCTCACACTGCATTTCCAGGAATATTTACTTTAAACCTGATATGTAGCCTGCTAAGATCTTACCTCCAGGCTGATTTATTTGTAAATTGTCAATAAGGCACATTAATGTAAAACAGTTATTATCTTAACAAGCGTTAACAATTAAACTCTTCCATCTTTACCAGACCTCCACAAAATCATTGCAATTTTACCTCAGTTTCTCTTACTAGGCTAATACCCACAGGAATACACAATGTTAAAAGTCACAAAACCAGATTTTTGAATAGGAGCAAAGATGTGACCTTCTTGACTAAATTACTGTGCCTGGAAAAGCTGTAGATAAAATAATCTATCCTTCTTATAATTACTGAGGGATCTGGGGGGAGGGAAAAAAAGAAAGTTCTACAATTTTAAACTACCTTATATAAATTCTACACACCCTGAACTCCACGGGTAGATTTTGAATTAAAAGCATAAACAGATTAAATAAAAAAGAATGAAAACCAAAACCAAGCAAAAACCCAAGGCCATGCGAGCAACCTGAATAGAGCAGAACTGGTCAAAGGAAAAGAAATTCCCCACAGCAGGGTAGAGCAGGGCTCACTCTGAGATGACAATCCACTCACATTCCACTCACAAGGAAAAGGGCAAATTCTCCACTTCTCCAGCCCAACAAGACAAGAATAAAGGAGCTGATGAGCTCTTGTGCTTCTCACTGTGTTTCCTATATAAACATCCTGTTGAATTTGGGGAGGTTGGGTTGTTTGGTTTTTTGTTTTGTTTTGTTGGTGTTTTTTTGGGGGGGGGGGTGTTGTTTCAGCTTTTTACTATTATTCCTTTTTACTCTCTAACCCCTAAAAAACTCTGAGACCTGTGTTCCTGTGGGACTTCAGATACGAGCATCGGGGCTGAAGGTGCGTCAGGAGTTTGGGAGCAATCTGTAGGGAACAAGAACATTTTCCCTGCCAACAAACATTACATGCAAAGAACAGTAATAATGACTTTATCACAGCTTTGCAGCTTTTAAATCATCATGGAAAATGGCAAATTTCTCCACATTTGCTTTCCACGCTGAACTGGCTGCGTGTGCACTCTGTTGCTTTTCCGTCAGACCAAAACGACGCAAGTCTTAAGAAGTACTCGACAGAGTAAGACGGATCTGTCTCCTTTGCCAAACATTTGGCTGCTTGAAACCCAGGCATCAGGCTGCTGAGAGGTATCCAGAAATGCCCATCAGGTACTGGGAATTTCTGTTCCCTCAAAGAAATTCCCAATATTTAACAGATACCGGAAATTTTTAAGAGGTTAAGAGGCAAATAAAAATAAGCTGGAGTCTGATGCTCAAATACATCTCGGGCCTTTCATATATCTGAATGCCCTAACCAGAATTTGCATTCAAGATTAGAGTCCAGTCAACTGGTAGAAAAGATGAATATTTAGAATTATCTCAAAGCATTGAAAAAAAATTTTAAAATCTTCTCTCATAAAATACTTGCATCTTTGACATGAAATAGAGGAGAGCAGGAGAGAAGAGGGCGGTAATGAAAAGTATTTAATACACATTTTTTCCAAAGTGAGATCATAAAAAATACAAAGCAATGCATTTAATTAGTTTTTCTCTAATTATCTCCCCCAACACTTCTTCCCCTTCCCCCCACTTTTTTTCAAACAGTATCAAACAGATGTATTCAGGATACAGACCAAAGTTGTTTCATTTCAATTACAGGACTTTTCTATGGGAATCGCAAGAAGCTGCAATACAAAAGTGCTTTAATAAACCAGTTTTTGGCAAAGAAAATGAGATCAGCTCAAGGTTTCTCCAATGTCATACAACAAAGATGCTGCAGCACCCTCCCACCCTGCCTGGGAGTCATCAGATTCACGCTCCCGCCTGCCAGGACACGGCCAAAGGCTATTTCCAGGCCTTGGCT
This sequence comes from Eulacestoma nigropectus, assembly GCA_013397775.1. Lineage (NCBI taxonomy): Eukaryota > Metazoa > Chordata > Aves > Passeriformes > Eulacestoma > Eulacestoma nigropectus. The sequence continues at coordinate 318,787 of VZTE01005438.1, read as the reverse complement.
TCCCACTCCTGCACCCAGCTGTGCTGAACTGCTCTTGTCCTTATGCTCGCTCTGAGTCAGAGCCAACCAATCTTCCTCAGATGCACCTGGAAAAAGTGAGCCCAGTCACGAGCCTTTCTCCATCAAAATCTAAAGCTAGAAACAGGAAATGGAAATAAACAATGAAACAAAAACACAAACAAAAAACCAACCAAACAACAACAAAAGCCACCAAACCCCAGGTTTTCAGCACACCTACACCGAGTGGCAGCAAATAGTCACAGTGGTGACACTTTTACCAAAACGTTCCGAAATACACAGCATTACAGATGGCTTTGCACTAGAAGTGTGCCTTTACAACACGCACAATATGTACTAAAGCCAAAAGAAATTAAGAGTTGTTTGGGTTTCGTTTGCTTTTTCTTTTAAAAGAACGTCACAGGAGCTGCAATTTCAGCTCTTGCTCATTCTCACAACTCAACATTTCCCCCCTCCCCCCCATCAAAATTATTGGTTCATAAATGACTGTTTCTAGCTATTGTCACTATTAAACTTCAAGTTCATATCAGAATTTGTGTATTATTCTTTCAGCTTATACACCTATTTGAAAATTAGGTTGATCAGCTTCTTTATAACTGAAAAAAACCTGTCATTTTTTTTCTCCTAACTACAAAGATAATATTAGTGAGCCAATGAACAACAGGAAATGTTGGAGGTACAATAAGGAAGGTACTTGGGGAGGGATTTTATAAAGATCACTCCAGGCTCATATATTTTACTCAGTTTTTATTGAGCAATTTCTAGGTGGGCAAAAAGCCAGCTGAACAGAAGGAGCCAGCGCAGGCAGGTAACAGTCACCCCATTTAGGGCTGTTATGTCCAGTTGTTAAGGGGAGCTGCCAGCCCAGGTTACATATCAGTAACAACAGGAAAATGCCTTCCTACCAACCCTGCTACCTTGTAATTCAAAATAAATACAAGTGACCCCTACCTCATTCCATGGGAAAATGCTATCTTTTAAACTCTGTGCAAAATACTTTTATTCACAAACTATGCTTGGCCACTTACTGGTTTTCTTTGACAAAAGTCAGGAGTCTACAGATACATTATCTTCCTTAATTTCACAAACATAAGTCTCTTAACCCAAGAAATCATCAATAGTCTCACAATCACTGCAGCCTTTTATACATATCTCAGCATTTTGCTGCAGCAATAGTGAGCTGTAATGTCCCAGAAGTTCATGTTGTACACATTTCATTATCTAAAGCAAACATTTGCACATATTTTACATAATCAGGGAAAAATGTCTCACACAAACAGTCAACACAACCGGGAAGGAGCCCGAGCATTAAAGTCAACAGGCATTTTGTCACCAGCTTTGACAAAGCACCTTTGCTGCTCAGGTTGGCAAAGCGAGGAGGAGACTATCCCAAAATAAGAACATACATCAGGAGCAGTAACATTCACTCCTCTGGCCACACAAGGAGCTCTGCAGCCAGGACAAACCCTGGCCTTGTCCCATCAGCACAAGACAGAGCGAGAGCAGTCAAACCTTTCAGACATCCCAAGGGGTTCACCAGAGTTCCTGTCCCTGAGACAGAGCAGAAGCACCTTGGATTTATTTATTTATTTTTAAATCCTTAAGCTAAGTTCATTTTTTCCCCGTGCTGCTGCAGATACCTGGGATTAGAGAGGTGATTAGAAAAGGTTGGACAGAGGCACAAAGTTATTTTGACACAGTGATGTGGGAACAACTGCTAAGGAAATGCAAGAGGGCAGCTCTGCTCTGTTGGTGCCAAGCTCCTCTCCTGGCCCTGAAGCACAGCATGTGATTTGACTTAATTTCTGAACTTCTACAATGAATTCTGCCTAGTGTCAGATGGAAAAGCATTAAGGGTTTAACTATCTTAAAATAACATTTCCAAAGACTGTGCCTTGTTTTTCTGACCTGGTTTATTCAATCCTAAATGGAAAGAGATTAGGAATTAAACATATGCAGTGTGAAAATCACAAGGTTTGTTTTGTGAACTTAGCTCAATAAAGTGAAGTGGAAAGGATAAACTACTTAAAGATGCAATCACTGAGAGAAGATCTGGAGACTGCAGGGATGGATAGTTAAGGCGTAGTTCTTCCTACTTATGCAATTACCCCTAAATGAAGCCAGAAAGACACAATCCAAGGGGAACACAGAGAGACAGACATGGCACTGATTCTGCTCTCAAATGCTTGGAAGAGCTTGAACTTCTCTTGCAAGCTTAATTCTTGGGTGTTTACTTAAATGAGATCCCCGCTGGTTTTAATGACGAGCAGACCGATTAATTTCAAAGGACACATGAATATTCTGCTGGAGAAAAAGCAAACCCAACTGCAAATACAAATTAATAAAAACATTACAGGCTTTCATACCATCACCTGTCCCATACTTTCATCTCTTACCTGAAAGAAAAAACCTGCTCCTAGTAAACGCTGTTTGGCAGAAGTGAACACACGAGCAGATATGTCTGCATCGGTGCTTTCCTTTCCACAGCAGGCGCCTCGGGACATCCCAACTGTTCTCATTTACCACGTGTTGATTCACACCATGGAGAAGTCCTGGAGCACAGAAGCGAAACTGGAAGATGTACTCCAGGACTGGCCTAGCACATTACACCTGCTGCTGGCCTCTCAGCCCCCTGGAGCAGATCAGAGCCAGCAGGAAGGAAACGCCCTCAGGTCCATGACTGCACACACACGGGAGGGTTGCTGCTCTTGCTCTACAGTCCTGCTTCTCTTGTGCCTCCTTACTTGCTGAAACAGACACTGCCAACAACACAGGGAATAAAATTTTGTGTGCTTTGTGCGTATCTGTGCAAAAAGGGAATATTTGCACGCAAGCGCATAATAAAAAATGTTAGATGTTTTATTTTTGTCTTGCTTTATCACCTGATACACTGCAAAGGAAATGGTATAACTATTGTAAGCATAATATCTAATTGCACTTTCATCTTATAGAGTAAAATGCTGATTCTGGAAATAGCTCAGCCTACATTATATGTAGACATATGGCCACATCTACATTATAAAGAAATTGCAGAAGAGGATTAGTCTCTAGCTTGATGCAGTTCTTGTAAATAAACATGTACCATAAGCAGATCAGGGACTTGACTTCAAATTAGATTCATTCCAATTTCCTAGACCCAGTGCATGTGCTCCAAAGCTATCCAAAGGGTAGCCATTGGTCTAGACCTTTACTGGTGGCTTAACTTACACTTTGGTAGAATCAAAGAGAGGAGTTTAATTTCATCCAGGTCCCCTGTGACAGCACTGCCACACAAATCACACCACGTGCTAAAGGGGGAAAGGTGATTCACTTCCAAACTACATTTCTCTGAAATAAATTATAAATGCAGGCACTGGCAAAAACAATTCTACATCATTTAAGCCACCTCAGTACAGCTCCTACAGCTCAGATGGGCAGTCCCAATTTCTCAGAAGGTTACACACACCAGCTGTCCTCGTGCCTGCCCTGAACTGGAGGCAGTTCAAGGCCATTCCCATCACCCTGGCTGAGGAGGAAAGCAAGCAAAGCTGGATCGATCTGCCCATCACTTCTCAGGCTGAAAGCGTGCTCAGATAACACAGGATAACACTGCTAAGCCAAGGCAGTGGGTTCATTCCTACAGCCCATAACTCACTTAAACCTTCACCAATTACTGATGGAGGAGGCAACAGGATCTCTCTTCTGACTCCCACTCACTGGCATGGATCAGGGAAGGCCACGTGGGTAGAAATTGGAGCAATCTTTGGGCTCTTCAATGGGTCAGATACACCTGAAGTATCCAAAGGCAGATATATATAAATACATATTAAACACTAACACCCAAATAAGCATGTGACTCACTCACCACTGCCCAGTTAGAGCAGACCATACAAGAAATCTCATTTACGGTGCATTTTATTAGTGGAAAAGCAAGACAGGACTGTATTTTAAAAGCTGTCACGTACTGACAACTTGTAATATGTTGTTACAAACGCTGAAAATGAGGGAAACAGACACTTTGCTTCAGGAAGGATGAGATGGGAATAACTGGTACGTGTCTTGGTCTCAAAACATAAGACTTAACAAGTCTGATGATAAAGAAATGTTTGCAAGACTAACAACAAAAGCTTCCAAGTTGGAGGATTGAGTGCATGTATGAATTTATGTGGGGATTAATTTAATTTACATGCAGGCAACATTAAAGGAAACGGACAATCCACTGTGTTCATTAAAATAATTAAATATAACAGTGAAAATTGGCATTTAATGCAGCTTAAGCAGGCAAAATGTGCACTACATCAGCAGGAATCTTTCCAAAAACCCCACTTTTTGGTTATATGAAGAGAGTCAGGAGTGCTGTGTTCAAGTGCTAGAAGGGCCCATGATCCCTCCCTGCCTAGCAATTTGAACATATTCAACTGGTATTCTAACATTTAATACAGCGTAAGGAAGCCCGTTCTCTTCTGGAATCTGACACTTTTAAACAATTTATCTATTTCGGTACAAACTGTATTTATAGGTGGTAAGTGGATCTAAGTATTAAATAATGAAGAGATGTTCTTCCTATCAGCTGAGTGATTGCAACATTAAAAGACAGGAACATTACTGCACAAAAACTGCTAGATTTTCCCCCTCAAAGAAGCTGTTTCTTAAATATTTCATAAAGTTGCTTTTTTGAGTGGCACTAAATATTTTTAAAGATGTTACCTCCTCAGTAAATGTCTGACTAAGTGTCTTTTTTGAACAAGGCAGCTGCTTTCCAGCCATTTAGCTTTTCTACACACTCGAATATCAGCTTGATGAACGGAGTACACAGGGTGCCAGGCTCCTCACAGCTGACCATTTTCCATGCACATACACAGGACAGCAAGCACCTGAGTGTGTATACAGTCAGTGTGTAGAATTACCACACATATCTGTTCATTAGAGTACTGGATTGTTACTGTCATCTGGAATGCTGTCCTTGTGGGAGACAAGCTGGAAAATGCAGAAGGACACTGTTCAAAAAAGCTTTAATGAGATTTGACAGAAGAGTCCAAAGTTCCACAATCTTGGTTTTCCTCTGTGCCTTCCAAAAAACACAAAGTTTAATCAATTTTAAATTTTCAGTATACACCTTAAAGTATCTCCTCCGTTTTCTGACTTTCTGTAGCTCGCAAGTACAACACAAGGAGCAATTCTCAACTTACTTCAGCAAAGCTGTATCCTGCCACAGGTACTTAAGATCTGTTCAAGAAATAGCCAGAGAGTCACAGACGTCTCTGAGGAGTCCATCTTTCTTCCAGTATGGACACTGCCCTCTTCCAGCTACCAGCCATTGGACCCACCTCAGCATTTCTTGCAGTGCAATTGAAGCAATCCATACTCTCTGTTACCAGCCAAGTCCTACTCTGCTTCCTCACCCGCCTCTCATTTCTTCAAAATCCCTTTTTCATAACTTCCTTGCATCTTTGTGTTACGAACAAAAGCTCAACAAAAGGTCTTTATCTTACAGACCTGGAAGTGAATTCAAATCAGGTTAAGTGTTCACCATTATGATGAAGGACAGTTTGAAACAACAGACTTTAATTTTGCCATTATCTCCTTGTCCAGGAAAAAAAAAATTGCAAGAAAATTCTAGAAGAGGTATCTTCCCTGTCATGTGATCGCACCCTGCTTGTTCAACTCAATTTGAATATGAGAACAAATGGGGGAGTATTACAAGCAGCAAAATAAGAGTAGCATAAACCAGTTTTACCATTCTCTCATTTGCAACACCTAAATACAAAAATTGTCATGTTTTTCCAATCAGCTAAATGCCAGCTGCAACGGTATCATTAAATCTGTACCAGGTCTAACAAATTAACAAGCAAAGCAATTAAGACTGTATTAGAGACCTTATTCTTACAACATAATCAAAAACACTTCTTTACTTCTGACAAAAAAACATAAACGTCAAAACAAATGCTCAGAGCTTGAATTCTCATTTTCAGACTGAGCAAAGGCAGTTAATCTACTTCTAAAATGGCATCCAGTTTTGAAAAGTAGCTTGCAAAGATCTGGGATACAAAATGGCATAAAGCTCAAAAAATACAAAAAAAAAAGAAAAAAAAAAGAAAGCAAGAATTAGGGAGGTATAGGCAGAACGGAAAAATATGGAAAAAGGTACGTGAAAAAGAAAAGCAAAGCAGAAGCCCAGGACAGACAGACGTAAAGAAGGACAGGGACCGTAACAGAACTGCATTTAACAAATCATCCTTTCAATTACAAGTAACATAGTCATAGGCAGCCCTCAGTCCTCCGAATCATGGGTGTAAAAGAAATGGAACAGGGAAATAAAGCAGCAAGAAACATAAAATACGAAAGTTTAACTTTTTTTTTTTTAAAAAAAAACCAAGTGTTCGGCGACTTCAAGGAAAGTAATCACTAAATCTGTTTATTTTCTTCCAAGTATTTCTCAAATACAGATCTCTGTCACAAAAACGATCACCCACAGGCAATCTTGGTATCCCAGGATTTTTATTTCATTTTTTAAAGTGTTCAAGCATGCATAACAATTCATCAGCACTGCCTTTTAAAGTTTGATGATGTTTTCTTTCCTTCCTTCCATGGCCAAGGTTGGCACTTTAGCCGGAGTGAAAGCACCATGGCCATGCCACCCCACAGGGACCTCACCCCCAGCACAGAGAAGGGGGGACAGAAGAAAACAGCAGGGTCACCCCAAAGCAAAGCAACACAAAATCGCAGCGAGTTATGTCCTGTGCTTCCCTGCAGCGATGAAGGGTGAAAGAGAACAGGCAGATGTAAGAGCTAATCCTGTTATGAAAAAGTTGACAATAATTTGTATTTCTGCAGCCTGGCAGTCTACAGCATCCCTGGGAAATAGATGTTGCAAAAGCAAGATGCTTCTTCAGATTAAATAACCGCACATCTTGACTGCTCTCATATTTTTTTAGAAGTAAAAATGCATTTAGGGTGACTAGCATTCGTCTGTGAAGCTCAACTTCATTCAATTTATGTCTGTCATTTTAAAAATTCAGTCTATGAAGAAACGATGGTTGCAGCAGGTAACTGATGAGAATGACAATCTAGTCAGGATGGCAAAATTGAGAAAATTAAACTGTACAACTGCATAAGAATCAACAGTGAGATCTAAGTTCAACAAAAGGCATGTATTTCCAAATATTTGCCATAAAAGTAGCAAATTTGAGTTGGGATTTTTTTTCCTCAAAGAAACCTTCAGTGGATTCAGATCATCCCACTAACCAGAAAATCACATTAGGAGAGTCAGCTAAAGTTGACTGGGAGGTCAAAGAGCTGCGCTACAAAATGAATGGAACCACCAAGGTGAGGTTTGCACCAAGCAGGACAATGCAAAATGCTCACCTAGCTAGAGAGATTTTCCACATACAGAGAAAAAAACACACTGGGGGAAAAGAAGACAAAGATTAAAAGACAAAGAGGTCAGAAATAAAACTTATGTCCCTGTGTAGAAGTAATTCATGTTTAATTCTCTTCAGTCACAAGAGAAAGAACAAATATATCCACACACATACACAACTTGGAGCAATTAATAGTGCAGAAGGAAATAAATCTGTCAGCTCCTGACAAGGATCGCGTTATTCTTACAAAATACAAACAAGCCTATCTTACAAGTGCTTTAACCCAGAATTTATCAAAGCACCTCCTTGAGAAGCTGAAAATTCTAATGGAAGCATCAAAGGCAACAGAGAAGTCATAGCACAAGTAGAGACTCCAGACAACCAAAAACTCTGCCCACAGCCAAACACTGCATTTGTGGCAAGGAATGTGAGGCGTGGAGGAGGGAATAGGGAAGTGATAAGAATAGAATGAAGTGAGTGGTCCCAGTGATGCTAGTGAGACTATGTATAGAATAAGCACATGCCACAAATAAAAGCAGACTGCACAATCCACCCCCAGGTATCTACACATCAAGGAACCACTAGCAACATCCATGGAATTCTTCTAATTTCACCTTTTAAACGGACTACTGGGAGCCATTTTGATAGATTTATGTTGAAATGCTGGAGCGAGTTCAAATAAAAGCCATGCCATCATCAAAACTAGAGGAACTGATACATGAAGAAAGGAAAACAGCTAAGCATGCCAAGCTTGGAAAAGGTGCAAGTAATGAGGATCCTTACAGCTTACAAATATCTGAAGGATGTAGCCATCGAGGAGACAGCAATTAGTCAGGACAAAATGGGCTTAATTTCAAATAACACAAAGGAAGCACAGTTGCAAAACAGTAATAGTTTCAGGAAATTCTTCCTAGCAGAAAAGTGCAAAACCAGTTACTTTAAAGCCCAGAGAATCCAACAGAGATGTACACATTAGATCATCTTATATGGAGCCAGTCATAGTCTATAGCTCTGTCAAAGCATAATCATGATCCTACTGGATGGCTGTCAGACACAAGGGATACTCAAAGAGCCTTTTACTGTTCTTCTTTTGAGGTGAATGATGGTCACTTCTATTCCAAATCAAACTGCAGAAAGGTTTGTAAGGAAATACAACTATATTGAGTACTTACAGCTATTCACTTCAATGAAAATTTTGAAGTGATTACAGCTAATAAACACGCTATGTCTAAACCTCTGAAGTGATATTATGATTCTGATAGACCATATGGTTTCAGTGTATTTATACTGCACTGAGCTCTTTGGAGCCTTTTCACATGTCAGCTGTGACTGGGGGGGTGTTCTGGGGACACACAGCAGGTTTGGGTGGTGGGGGACTGCAGGGGGACCTTAGTGGGACTTCTGGTGGGTTGTGACACTGCTGCGAACCACCCACCCCACCCCGAACTTCAGCTCTGCCAAATTCAAGGAAATGTTTCCTCAACTGAAGTCTTCTTTCCCAACCCCAATACCCAAATCAGTAATCAAATGTTGGTGTTAATTGGCAACGAATTAAATTAAGCAAAATACGATGTGTTCAGACTGTTTTGCCTGCAACAGGAGCAGATGCTTTCCTAGAGGCAATATTTAATTCACTAAGACCCCATTCACTTGCTAACAGCATTGAGCTTGATCAAGACCTCCTGTGTCATTGGGAAAGTCGCAGCTGCTCTAGAAGTGCCTGTAAGTAAACAAGAAATGTTGCTGAATAACGCAAAATGTCACTAACTTCTTGCAACATCAATCCTGTTCTTCAGAGAGACAACAAAACCTCTGAAGAAGGGCACTAAGTAATTCTTCTTTATAGGTCACTGTGCTATTAATATTTTTTACTTTTTCTCACTCTGTTCCCATGGAGTTATGCCATGAGACAGAAGCACAGTCACATTAACCCTACCGCAATCCTGCCATTCTGTTGAAAACGTGACCTATTAGTAATTAATCTTACAACGGGAGGTAATAATAGCACTCTCCACCTCACCAACAGCACTGCTCATCCTGCATTTACAGCTCCTACAAGGACCCTTGACAGGGGAGAGAGAACCAGGGGAATGTGTTAGCTACTGCAAAATGAGACAGGAGCTACTGACTTTGTAACCCATGATTCACCAAAAGCTTTTTCTTCATTTCATTTTCTGCACTTAAACACATACTTGGAGAGACAAAAGGTTCATTTTTTTCCTCTCTCGACGCACACATGTGAGACTCATTAATGTTAATTGGATTTATGAAAGCCTGCTGAAAAGAGAAGAAACCGTAAAGATTTCCCATTCGCGGGGAAACAATCAAAGGAACAATTTCTTGTGCGTCTTGCTGATGAAGAGACGAGGAAATAATGGATGAGTCACTTTACATTATTATTCAAAATTCTTAAAATAGAAGAGATGAAAACACTGATTTCTGTACAGGTCATATTCACGTAAGGGACTCTTTCTAAGAATCCAATTTGAACCTTCAAGGGTAGTCCTGATTGTATTACCCAACTCCAAGACGAAATCCTGGCCTCTGAATTGTAATTATACAGATTTGTTGCTGTAATTCAATTTGTCAGGTGTAAAATACAAGTGCAATTTCCTCTACACCGCCCCCCGTAGCCTTCAAAGAGACACTGAACTTGAGCCATTTGATAATTTATTCCATATTGTAGCTTTCACATTTGCTATGCATAAAACTTCTGACAGATTTTTTTTTTAAGAAGGCAGTTATATATGGCTCTAGTTATTCTACTAACTGGTTTGAAAATAAATCCAGCATTGATCTCGTGGCTACAACACAGCACTAGTCACTACCTACCTGGCCTGCAGTGACCAGAGCACTTCCCTTCAAGGGAAGCTCAAAATTTCTGCTACCTCTGATGGGGACGAGGGAGAACACCCACAATCCTCACAGGCACTGATCTGCTCTATGGGAACTTCTCCGTTAGTCCTCTGCTCAGCCCCAGCCAACTAAGTGGAAACTCTTTGAATCAACAAGGCCACTCTTACAGAAGACAGTTTCGGCCACTCATAAAGAACCTTGGCACTTCCTTCCTTCAGGAGCACGTTTCCTCTATGACAATGAAGAGCTGTAAGAATTTAGTATGATGCCACACCACTGTGTTAAACAATGGGCCTGAATACACAGAGCATATATGAATGATATTGTATATATGTGATAATATAAAAACACATATAAAAATGTAAATATATAATGTGAAGTAAGTATATATCAAAACCCATAAGTACACCACACCTACTGTATGAAAATACTCAAAATATCTGACTAATTTCCTGGAAATACTCAAACTGTGGAAGTATACACTGCCCATCCCACAGTGCAAGAGCTCTGTGGGATTAACACGATAAAGTTGGTGGTTTGTTTCTCATCTTTCTCCTCTTTGAAACAATCTATAATGAAGGACTGCAGAATGTAATGCTTTAGAAAATGCTTGGCATGAGTTTTCCTTGCCTCTGCATAAAGCTGTTCTAATGACAACAATTCAATTTCTCTATCAGTTGTGTTCCTGAGTACCTTTCAAAAGCCTTTCCAAAATTAAGATTATATACTCCAGCAATTTTTAATATGAAAAAGTGTAATCAATAAAATACTGCTGATAATGCATACGATTTGTGGAGAGTGAGAGCTAAATATGAATTAGTTTTGGACAAGTTCCGAGTCTATCATCTTTCTTAATTACAAGTTGGGTCATCGACTACGAATCGCATGACTCAGCTCGGGAATCCCTACAAAGAAATCCTAAGTAGATTTAATAGTTGCATTTGATTTATTTGTTACTCAGAGCTGAAACAAGCCCTGTGTTTCAGACCTCTGACAGATCAGGAGCTCCCCAGAGAACGTCAGTGCAGGCGCTGCTCCTGCCAGCCAGACGTCATCTGGGACGAGGGAAGCCAGAAGCACCCAGGAGCCTCAAAAGGCTGGGAGTAGGGCACAACAGTGACATGCCTCACTCCGCAAGGAACCTCACTACAGAAGGTTAAATTAAAAGCTACTCTCCTACAGATCAAACGTGAAACTGTAACCTTGACTGAGGATGGGGGGACATTTAGTCCTACACTTTGCTTAAAAGCACAGTCAAGTCAATCAATGCTGCTCAGTCAAGTTTTGGGCATCTCCAAGGATGGAGATGCCACAGTCTCTCCTTCCAGCACCTCCTTCCAGTGCTTGACCACCCTCAATTTTATTTTTTTCTCTTGTATGTAATCAAGATTTCCCACCTCTTAACTTGAACTTGTTGCCTCCTATCATGCACCTCCAAGACAAGCCTGATTGACCAAAATATCTCAAAGCCTGTCTGGTTTCCCAGCGCAAGAACCTGAACAAACAAGGCACATAGTGCCACTGCTGCCGTGGATATGCTGACAAGGACAGGCAAACCTTTGTCCTTGTTTTCTCCAGTCCTATCATAACGTTATTCACTAACAGTGCGTTATCATTTGGTAACTCCACACCTTCTCTGTATGAAATACCTTGGCTGGTTTCCTTCACACAGCTTGCTGCAGTTTCCTTTCAGACACCACCACACTGGAAAGCTCCACTTTTCCTTCTTTAATTCTCCATTATTTATAAAGCAGGTCCACTCCGGGCACACTCGATCACCACAGGGAGTTGCTAGCAAAATGCTGCAGCCACCAGGTTTCGCTGGACTTTTCTAATTACATTCCCATGACACTTTCATACGCACGAGCACTCTGAGGTGTTTCATAAAGAAAACCTCAAGTATTTCTGGCAACCTGTTGGTGGGAAGCTTTTCTCTCTGCTCAGCGTTAGTAATACAACAGGCCATTAGTGCTAAAACTCCACAAACCTTTGGAAGTAGTCCTTTAAAACTGCTTTCTTCTCTTTCTAATCCTTAATTCCGCCTGCTAGTTCACGCAAATTCACTTATTTGCCAAACAAACAGGTGTCAGATGATTTACCGGCTCATTTGCACAGCAGAAGGACAAGCAAATATTATCTTGATTTTTCTCCCTCATAAAATATTTCCATAAAACGATCAGAAAAAAATTAGCATTGCTATTAGAAATATCAATGTAAAGAAGCCAGAAAACCCATTAATTCAGCAGTATATTCCACTGCTACCCTCAGAGTATTCTGAAGCATTAACTATATTTTAAGAATGTTTCATAAACTAGCAGCATGAAAGGTATTTTGCTTTTAAAAAAAGGCTACTAACAACCTTGCTTTATCTGTAGAAACAGTTGTTTACTGCTCATGTAAAAGAGCATAATGTTCTTTATGCAACTACATGAAGTTTCCAGTCTCACTTTTAAGCAAACCTAAAACCTAAAAACTTTTGACAATAAATAATATTTTGTAAAAATAGAATACTTTAAAAAAAACCCAACAAAACAAAAATGGAGACTACAGCCACAGTGCACTGTGCTGCAAGTATATAAGAAGCCCAAGACTTCTGGTATAAAGACATTTAGACCACTTCTTTACTTTTCCCTTTTTTTTTAAATTCAGAAACCAACCCAAATGAGTGTTCAACACGCAGATAAACAGGCTCAGAACTAAGTGCCAAGACTGGGATAGGCAGGTTTGGGGGTTGCCAAGGTTTGACAACATCTTTGTCTGTGCTATACTCTCTCATGATAAAGCCAACTATTTCCAACAGGGGAAGACAAAACATTCTATACAATTATACATCTTTAAGCAAATTTCCCTAAATAATTATACATTTCAATAATGACTAGCTTTAAAAAAATAAAAAAATAAAAAGGCATTTTGCTTTTGCTTTATAAATTTAGTCTCAGGTTGTTTCATGGACTGCTTGGCCAGACCCCCTATGCATCATAATCCTTTACGGACCCAAGTGTGCCCCAAGGTTTAACTCCAGACATTTTATCAAAATGCATTTGATGAAGGAGTAGCTGATGTTCTGTAATGAGTATTGTGGTTTCCTGTCAAAAACGCTTGCAGCAGAAATTAAATACTTAGAAATTGCAGTTATTTAAACAACTTTTTTCTGCCATGTAAATCAAGCTGTCTTTATCAAGAAAAAAACAATCCACAAACTTTATGGACACCTACACATAGAAAATACTGCCTTTCCCCCTCCCTGCCCCCCCAGTTACAGTCCCACAGGTGTCAGATCACAGAATCATGGAACAGTGTGGGCTGGAACGGACCTCAAAGACCATTTAGTTCCAACCCCACTGCCATGGACAAGGACACTGATTTGTATTCATTGTGGAAGTATGCTACCAGTTAGATGGAAAGGAAGCACCTTTCCTAAGTCCAGAAACTCATTTCTGTAAGGCAAAGAGGCAAATTCTAACAGATGCTGTGCAGTGCTAAGTTTGAAAGAAAACAATCTGACCAAGACTTGGCCAGTGCAGGCAATCAAGGCTATATGCTGGCTGTGAGAAATCTTGCAAAATGAATATTGGAGTTCAGCTGGGTCCCAGAGGAGGTAGCCCGATCACTTGATATTTGGGGAAAGAAGCCTCTCTAAAAATATCATTTTCACACACATAAAAAAATCATTTAAATAATGCAAATCACCACAGTCAGACACAAAGCCTGATGAGTCCTAAGTCATTGGTACAAACCAAGAATGTTGATAAGCTTCTAAACACAAACAAACAAAAAAATCTCTCAGTTCCTTAAACCAATTCTCAACATTCTCCAAGCCATTTGCAGAATTTTAAAACAAAATCCTGTTCTTTAACATATGCAGTCAGGGAAGCAATGCCAGGTGGGAGACATGGAGATCACTCTCCAGGCATTATTTCTGGATTTGCTCTTATAGCTGTGAAGAAAGAATCTGCATTTCCTTTCTTACATCACTATCTGTATAACTACCACCATTTAAAATTTCATATTAAAAATATTTGGAAATTTACTCTCTGAATTAATTAAAAAGAAAAAAAGTTCTCACAGAAATTCATGCTCGCACACAACTCAGAGTGTTCAGAACAAACATCCTCTGCCAAGGGAGAAGCAAAACCCTCTGCCCCATCTGAACCCATGCCTTGGCCAGTCTTCAGAGGAAAGGAATTGTAAACATATTTTATCAAAATAAATTAATTACACTATGAGTTAAAATCTCCTGGTTCCTGACGCCTTCGGACAGTTTCTTATCTCCATTGAACAAACAAGGTTAAACATGACAAATATTGTGCCTCCTTGTGAGTAAATATTGTTTTGTTTACTTTGGGGTTTTTTAAACAACAGTTAGTCACAGCTCATCAAATAACAGTCTCTCGAGAATGCTGGGGGAAAACCATTTGTTCTCACTCCAAAAATGTGTAGAAAAATAAAAGTGTCTGACCAGTATTTGTTTTTAAGGGACTGGCCAGATATAGCCAAGTTAGGAAGGCTCACTCCCTCTCCCATGTTTACAATTCTACAATTGAATCGCAAGTGAGCAAACAAAAAATTCAACTAACTTTCCACCACCACCAGGCAGGGTTAAAGAATCTTATACATAATTATTGACTGCATTAAGATATTAAATAATAGAAAATGCTCTGGATTGATTTTGTGGGATTCTTTAAGCTCATTCCTACCTACATTTTAAGATGCATCTATTCAATGGCTTTGATTTTTGCAGAGAATAACTGTTCCTGTTGACGTGCCTAAATGCCATTCAAAAAAGGAAATATTGCAGTCGTCACCAGTTAGGGGCATCAAGAGACCTTGCAGTTACTTAGTCAAGTCCTACACAAAACCCCACCATGCTAAACTAAGAGGCCACTCACTACCCAGTGTCCTCTAGATCCACAACTCTGAGTTAACTCTTTTTTTCAAAGGTGAATCCCTGCTGATAGGAAGGTCAAGAAACATGAATTTTCCCAGGCCCCACAGGAAAAGCAAGACTTTTAGGATTGCAACCTGTACCTTGGAAAGGTGTAATTAGTTTAAAGACTTCAAAAATATCTGTGGTTTTGAAAATACAGGAGCCAACTCGCTGTTTTTCAGTTAGCAACATGGTAAAACAACATGTTAGCAACGCCGTTTTCCAAGTGTGAGCGACGTGTTAAAATTAATGTTGTGTATCTCAGCGCTAAGAGATTGCTACGGATATTTGCATCAGAAAATATTCAAGGCAAAGGCTCTCCTCAGACTTACTCTTTAAGGCCTCGATCTGAAAAAACTGAACAAGTGTACTAATTTAACCATGGTAATAGTCTAATTACATTCAACAGAATACCGATGTGTTTGAAGCTTACCATGCATTTAATAAGCTTTTACAGTACAAAAGTCTGCTCAGTAATAGCTCTGAAGCAGAAGCTGCCCCAGTTTAAATCTGCTGCACGCTGGACTCCAGCTCCTGCTATTTTTTGGACCAGATGATGGACTCATACAGAGTCTGATGGATATAGGAGTGCTGTATCTCACTGCACGAGGCTTGAGACCTCTCTGAATTGCTCTGGAAATGCACTTAAATGATGATAGCTTCCTGTCAACTCACCAAAGCATGCCTGCTGATAATGCTTTGAACCAGTACTGTTACAGACAGCCTCATACAAATAAACCAAGTCACCTGAGCTCAAATAAATGGACTCTAGAAGTAGAACACAGTTATGATTTTATTGCTCCTTACACTTTACCCGTTTATTCTGTTGGCTTCCGAGTGGCTGGTTTTCAATCATGATTTAAGTAATGTTTATTAATTATTAAAATGGAATTAGGCAGAATTTATTTTGCCACTTTAATGTTTTAATGAGTTAGGGCTGTCCAGCTTCTCTCACAGAAAAGATATGAACATTTTCAAGTTCTGAACTTAGGTCAAAAGAGACATTATCGGATCCACAGGGACAAAACCACTGAAGAAAGTAACAGGTGATTTTTGTCCCTTAACTAATGCAACTCTGGCCTAGCAACTCAACCCTACAAACTCTGCAACATTAAAGATGAAAAACAATGTATTGCAATAGTTCTATTAAATTCTGCGTGTACAAGATAGAATTGAAAAACTACCCTCCAGCTACTGGTAACATACAATATGTTAAACAACTGCAGGCTGTCTTTTTACCAGTATTTAAAATAAACCTATGGTAAGTATTGTTTATTTTATATGTGTACTAGATAGCTTGAAATCAATGGAGATTCACCCTGATCATGCAGAATTACAACTGCAGTTGTAATTCATCAGGAAATGTTTTAGTTTAATACTTTCCTTCTGTAGTAGGGAATGGATATTTGTAATAGAAATTGTCATAAAATACATTTTTATGTCCACCACAACCTATTTACTTTAGTTGATGTGGGAATACAAAAATACAAAGCGTAAAAGAGCTAAAGACAACAGACAGCCTGAGCAACAGATGGCACTTTCAGAGGGCACTAGTGTGACAGTATTTGAACTCCGTGGAGTTTTCATAAAAGTAGAAGCATGCCCTAGGAGTTCTAAAAGGAGTTCTAAACAAATGAATTATTTCATTAATAATTAATATCCCTGTAGTCGTAACCAAGCTGGCTGGGAGCCACAAAGCTGTACTACATGGTAGCGACCTGAAGTTCATGAGATCATCTTCTCCACAAGGCTTATGGCACTGAGTTCAGAGTTTGATTCCAGTTTCAAATAATTTGTGACTGCCTTCCTTGGACCTGGGGACCACTGTTTCCATTCTACCCCTGTGTACGTACTTTTAACTGAAGTATAAAGGTACATACAGAGAGGTCACTGTTAGCCACAATAACAGATTCTTGTGTTTGGTGTATTTTCTCCCTTAACCAAACGCTTATCAGGACATTTCCAATTTTACCTACTTTCCATCTGCATCAACAAGACACTTGAAACTAGGATTAAAGTAGCAATTTACACCACACAGAGATCTAAACTTTTCCCTGACCTCCTCAACCAAGTGGCAGCACCTTACTCATTCTGATCACCAGCAGAGAAAATGTAATTGTCCAATTAAAAGAAGCGAAGGAGCCCCACACGTCCAGTCCTCCACCACTGTAAAGCTCAAGGAAAAAGCCATTTACACCAGAGCAATATCTTAAGGTGAAAGAGCAGATATTCCGTCACCAGCCACATACCAGCTACTCAGAAGGCCAAACAAAGAGCCAGTTCTCTTGCTGACCAGCCAAAAAATTGTATATATTAACTAGTATAAATCCCTCCAAATGGTTTGAGGTTCACATCCTGAAAGACGTTTTAAGGATTTAAAAAATCACCTGTGGTTGCAACTCCAAATAACTGATTTCTCTCTCCAGAGAGCTATTTTTTTCATACAAGTTTCAATACTCTCTGAGATTATGAACTGCAAGACAGCAGCCACCGCAAGGAAGATGAATTACAAAGACAGACTACTGTAATTTGGCATCAATAACATAAGGCCTAGAAAAATAACAGAGTAAGTGCATTAAAAGTTCAGGACCATAGGCAAAACAAAGAGTTTGTAGCAAACGAGTTTTTATATACTGCTACACCTAAAAAGAACAGCCTTGGGAAAACCTCACAGTCATTAAATATGAACTCTGACATGAAATGGCCAAGCAATCAGGCCAATATTCATCAATGAAAACACCAAAAAGCATGGAAATGCAGAAAGAGCACTAGAAATTTGAAACATCATTGTGTAGTACTGACCCACATGGTAAATTTTGAGTTTCTTGTTCAGAAACTGTCTGCCACACAAAGACCAGATAGCAGTTGGTTCACTTAGACAGTACTCCAGCAATAAAAAAAAAACCCTTCCGAAGAGCTGCCATGGAGCACTCCAGTGGCAGATCAGCTATTGTTAGGAGACCATGCATATTTGAAGGATGTTTCAGGCAATAGAAACTGCACTGGGAGAGGATAAAGCCTTATCCGACAGCCCAAACACCACCAATTTCTTTTAACCATACTGCTCCATTTTCTGAAGTTACTTATTAATAAGAGTTTGGAGGCTATTCTTCCACAGGAGCCCATTTCTCATCAATTCATTATTCAGATTTATTTTCCTGACAATAGTACTGAGCAAAGCCGTGCTATCAGATACCCAAAACTCCATGCAGATACACATTCCTTCATCTCCCACCACCACCTGACAGAAGGTTCATTCACAAGCAATTTTTTCTTATTTTATTTAATTAGAACAGTTTTTACAGTAACCTGTTTTCTCAGTTACCTAAATCCAGCCTTTCCTTTGTTCCCTCTTGTGCCTTTCACTTCTCTCTGAGCTCAGGTTTTTCCGATGCCTTCTCCTGAGGAATTGAACTGTGGCCTTCCCCACCCTTCTCCTACCTTGTATCTTTATCCCTCTCCCACTTCTCTCCCCCTACCAAATAACCCCGTCTCAAAGCCCCACACTCAGTAGGCATTACAGACAGGTGTGCCTTAGAGAAAGGCCAAAGCAACAGAAACGCTGTCATTCCATCTTTTCTACCAAAAAGAAACTCTCTGATGTTCTCCACTGAGAGGCTTTTATAGAAGGCCAAAGCTTTGTGCTTCATGTTCCCTACCAGCTGACCAAAGGTTTGTAGCTCTTTATTCCTGCTACATCCTGGGAGTTTTGAACCAAAACTTCACAAAGCTTTAAATGACTAATTCTGTGTGAAACAGGAGCGGGCAGAGGACAAACACGTAACGATCACCCACAGAGACAAACAATCAGGGAAAAAATCTCTCAATGACCTCTCCTGGAGAGCAGGGCAAAAAAAAAATGAGTTTCAGGGGAATACCAGGTCACTCCAGAACGGGACAGTAGCCAAAAGGTCCAAGGAGCTTTCTCTCCTGAAACCTAACCAGCTCATGTTTGAAGATACACCACATAAAATCATCTTGAAACCCCAACTTCATCATCTGACTAAATCCAGCACTGTTCTACTTGCTGTGAAATTCTACTGAAACACATACAGTCATCTTCATTTCTAGACAGAGTGTGGTGGCAGAACTCTAAAGGAGAATGAAAACGTAACAAAATTATGTTTTGCACAGAAGCGATTCTACGCTATACAAAGAGAGGCTGTTTTCAGGTTCCCCTTGGTTTACGAGGAAGCAGTGATTTTAGAAAGCTTGGAGCTCAGATGAAGAGACAATGAATGCTTTACAGAAAAATAGGAAGATATGTCTGAGTCAGAGCAGCTTCAAAATTCCTGATTTTTAGCTTTACAGATTGCTGTTTCTCCTAGTCTTATTCTACAATGGAAGACACCAAGACCGTACTAAAAAGCTGTGTTCTTACTGAATTTCTAAAGACTTATTCTAGCTTACACTAATAAATATTTTCATCCTTCTAAGTTTGAAAAGCTTGTTTACAGTGAAAGTGACCAGTCCTCTGAAACAATAGAACATCTGATTTTCCCACTGAAACAGAGTTACATGTACTTCAGCACCTCAGAACTATTAGTCTGAGCTAGAAATATCCTGTATCACAACCCAATGGTATCTTTACCTCCTATAAATTAAAAAATAGCCCAAAAAGAAATACAAGTCTTGATGCCTGCATCCATACCATTTATTTCATAGGGAAGGATTTCATTTTGCTGTCCACAGAGCCAACATCAAGAACTCTTCCTTTTCAACCCAGCAAAAACTTTGCCAGTGTTCACTGCCCACACAGAAGCTGTCAAACTAAGGGCTCTCATGGCAGTCCCACAGCCAACACTGCCTTGTCTCCCCTCACATCTGTTCTACCTCACTGAAGAGCAGGGTTGAGTTAAATTTCTTCCCAGAGTACAATTTTCCAAAGTATGAGCACTTCAAAGCCCACACAATTATTTTTATTTGAATTTGAAGTTAGCACCAGTCTTTCCCAAAATATTTTGGTTGCTAATAATTTTATCAGTAAATAAAATAATCGGGAATATTGACAATACAGGACTGCCTTTTTTTGCCAAGGGGAAAAAAAAAAAAAATAAAATGCTGTTGAAGCACAATCCATTATGAACTGCAAGATAATACACAGTCCAAAAGTTACATCAGAGTATTCTCAGTCCTGCCAAATGCATCTTTACTGAAATTGTTTAGTAGGAAGAAGGTGATGTATCATGCCATTATTTGAAATGTACCAAATATTTCTGCAGTAGGTCTTGGGTTTGCAACTGTAACAGTGAAATATTACACACACATTGCCATCTCATGGATACTACAAATATTTGTTTAAAATTCCAAGAACGCAATCCCTAACAGAAAAATATGCAGAATCCACAGCAAATAAAATTGTAAAGATTTACAATGTGAAAGCAGGAACTTCAAGTTTGGAACAGTCCAAAAATCTGCCTCAGATTCTCCGTAGTAGTTACTATTTTTATGACTTGGCTCAGACTTGCTTTAATCTCTTTATTTAGGGAGAAATTGCAAGCTTGCCAACTCTAGCAAATGTTAAGTACTTCAGTAAATTCCCCATCAATATAGGTCGTGCATTCGAGGGAACAAGAATGTGGTGAGTAAGTTCTGCTCCATCTCCTCCAAAGGGGATTTCAGAACAAGGCAGTGATGGGAGAGAGAGATAAACAACGTGGCTAAGCCCCTCTTTCAGCTCCATCCTCCTCTCCAGACCTCTGTCCACACTGTGTTGTGCCGTGATTGAGATGTTACGTGATGCAGCTCACCCAGCCTGCCGTTATCCCACATCCCTTTTATCCGAGCAGGCAGGAGAGCACATGTATTGCCAAGGCTATTGCGTCGTCACTCTTCTATTAAGTTCAGTAACAGCACGAAGCGAGTCCAAGCAAGTCAGCAAAACCAAAGAAAACCCAACAGATATAAAGATATCTAAGTATGGAGGATGAATTCAGAAACAGTCCGGATAGCCTGTGCAGACTTTCCGGAGCATCTAAGCCAAATTGCCTAAACCCACTAAGTCCTGTCAAACCCCGAGTTTTGCTTTTAAGAAGAACTTGGCAGCCAACAAACCAAAACGCGGATCGTTTCTCAAGCTGTGCTGGAACGAACGCATCTCTCTAGCCAACCGGCTCGGACAAGCAAATAGACAAGTTTCGGGTCCCTTCCTGCACTTCCCCAGGCGGGACCTGCGGCTGTCCCCGCACGGGGGGACAGGGCAGGCGGTCACCGGGGAGCCCCCGCGCCGGGGGACGCGCACAGCCGAGCCCCTCCTCGACCTCCCCGGGGCTGCGGAGCCCCGGCCCTGCAGCTCCCCGCCCAGAAGGGTCCCCGCGCTGCCCCTCCGCCCGCAGCCGCCGCGCCGGCAGCTCCGCGGGGACACGGCAGAGCCTGCCCCGGGCGGGAGCCGAGGGCACCGCGTCCCCGCGGCGGCAAAGGAGGGGCGGGCGGCCCCTGGCTCCCGCCGCCCAGAGCCGCCGCTATGAGCCGGAGGAGGAGAAGGAGGAAGGGAGATGCAAGGGAAGAAGCCATTACCAGAGTTTTGTTCCCGTTCTTGCTGAGGGGGCCGCGGAAAACTCCCTTGATGTTGCGAAAGTGCCCGTTGCTGAGGTGCGCGGAGCTGATGACAATGTAGTAGCACTCCATGGGGCCGGGGCCGCCTCCTCAGGCCGGGCTCGGCGGGGCT